>RJWT010054047.1:0-10342 GCA_004365215.1 Cuniculus paca | reverse complement strand
AAAAAAAAAGTTTATTTAAAATAATATCAAAATATATTCAGTTGTGCATACTTATTTATCTTAAAGTAAACGTTTGTGCATGCTTCTATACCTGAAAAATCATTGCCAGCAATGCTACAAAGGACAGGAAGAAGAAAATAGTATTATTTTGTTACTATCAGGCATTATAGTAATTGCACTACTTGTAAAGAAGTATAGTGTTATTTCAAAGTAGAATCAGATTAGTTGTAAATCTGTCACAAATTAGTTGAAAATTGCCAATACTAGGGCAACCACTACAAATTTTATTAAGTTATAACTGATACTGAGAAAACAGAATCATGTAAGTGCTACATTAAACCCACTGAAGACATAAATGCATATAGAATGAAAAACAAATGAATGAACAAACAGAACAAAAGCAACAAATAAAAACTGTTTAAAAAAAACTCAGATATTAATCCAACTATATTAGAAATAACTAAGCATCAATGGCCAAAATGCACCCATTAAAAGACAGATTGCATGAATAGATTAAATAAATAAGATGCAAATAGGTATTGTCTACAAGAAACCCATTTTAAACCCAAAGACCTGAGTAAAACTTCATGATACTATCAGTAAACCAGATAAAAACTAATCCAACATTATTCTTAAGCTTACAAAGAACATCCATCAAGATAGATCACACATAAAATGCATCTTACCAAATTTAAAAATAATAGAAATCATATAATGTCTGCTCTTATGCTACACTGTAATCAAATTAGAAATCCATAACAAGAACATAGTTGGAAAATTCCAAAAACATTTAGACATTAAACAATATGTTTCAAAATAGCACATGAGTCAAAGAAATAATTCCAGATAAATTAAAAGCAGTATTTTCAACTTATTGAAAATTAAAACACAATATACCAAAATTTGTGGAATGCAGTGGTAGCAGTGCTTAGGGGGAAATTTACAGCAATGAATGCATATTTTAGAAAAAAGATCTAAAATTGGTCATGCAATCTTCCACCTTTGGAAACTAGAATAAGAAGAGCAAATTGAATCCAAAGTAAGCAGAAAAACTAATGAAAATTAGAGTCAAAATCAATGAAATTCAAAACAAGAAATAAATGGAGAAAAATCAATGAATTTAAAGATGCTTCTTTGAAAAGATCAATGAAATCTATAAACTGTACCCAGGCTCAAAACTAAGTGAAAAATGAGAGAAGATCATTCTGGTGGTGAATGCAGAACACTGGGAAAGTTTTGCCTGTTTAGGGGAGAGCAGTAAATGGCAAACCTCTGTACCATCTACACAATTTTGCTGTGAGCCAAAAATCATTCTTTAAAAGTCTATTAAAAAAAAAAAACTACTTGAAGAACTCTATGAAAAGTGACAAATTATCAGCAAGCTGATAACAGAAAAAAAAAAGAGAGGACATAAATTAGCAATCTCAGAATGAGATCAGTGATATCAGTACAATTACATGAATATTTATTTTTATTATTTATGTATTTATTTATTTTTGGTACTGGGAATCGAACTTGGGACCTTGTGCCTGCCAGGCAGGTGCTGTACTGCTGATCTATATCCCTGACCCCCTACATGAATATTTAGAAATAAAAAGGAAATACCATGTAAAATTTATTCGAATACGTAAGTCAGATGAAACAGATAAAATATCTGAAACAGTTTACTAGGCTCATGCAAGAAGAAATAGATAACCTGAATATCTACATACCTAAAGAAATGAATTTTTGTTTAAAAACCATCAATAAAATGGCATAGTACTCACCATTAAAAATGAAAAAGTTCGTATATATAGTAGTCCACTACATATATTTTTCAAAATCTTTCATCTAATCTGAGAAAAAGTAGGCCGAAGTCAGTTGACATGAGTCGAGTTAGTATAGACTCTGTGTTTCTATTAATAGAGACCAGTGAAGGCAGTAGTGTATGTGATCGAACTCAGAACAGCATTGCCTGCTGAGACAGGAAGGGGTGAAAGGGCATAGCTACTTCTCTAGAGTGAGGACAATTCTATCCTGTTTGGGGTACACCCGCTTATACATATTTCATAACCTAAGCAACTGTAAAGAGCACTTTATTTCACATAATTGAATCTTATAAAATTAAACTGTCAGAAATAAAAGTAAAAAAATCATAGAAAAGATTATATGGGAAGAGAACGCCATAAACAATTCATACTAATAAGTATGAATACCTTGATTAAGTGAAAAAATATTTAGGAAAATAAAAGTGATTAAAACTGACTCATAAAATAGAAAAAAAAGTCAAATAATAATTGGAAATATCTTCTGACTCCTACACCACCACAAAAATATCAGCATGGGCTGACTTATTAAAGTTGTCTAAAATAGTGAGAGTTCTGCTAATATCAACAAATGCATCTTTCAGAAAATAGAAAAAGAGAAAAAAATAACACAACTCATGTATGATGCTAACAAAACCTCAATATCAAATTGCACAAGGATAGTTGAAGAAAGAATACTTGCAGGCAAATCTTCCTTATTAACATTAAATAAAGGAAATATTGTAATACATAAAAACTTGATAGTTTGTCCCAAGATTCATTTACCTCAGGATGCAGGTTGGTTCATCATTAGAGTATCTATGGATCAATTCACCATATTAACACATTAGAAGAAAAAACATGCTTCAGTAGCTGTAGTAAGAAGCACATGATAAATTTCAACACCATTCATGTTAAATGCAAAACTAAACTACCAAAATTTATTAACAAACTATGAATAAAGTATTTGAATACAACAAAGAAGTCCTAAAAATGTAAGCCTTCAAGAAATACGTTAAATTGCAAAATATTTAAGATCATTTGAAACAGAAAACAAAAGTACTAACTTTTAATGTTTATATTCAACATTATATTTGAAATTCTGATTGATACAATATGACAAGGAAAAGTATAATACTCAAGGGTAATAATGTGATAGTATGCAAACTCATTAGAATGTGTTAGAGGAGAGAAATAGAAGGAAAACTATTAAATCTTTTTGACATCATAAAAATTAAAAGAACTTCATGGGAAAAATGTACAAAGTCAAAATATAAGAATATATTTATGACATAATTGGCAAAAATGCTGATGTCTGTAATTTACAAAGATGTTTCACAAATTTATCAAGCTTTGTAATTTTGCCAATCTGATGATTGTGAAGTAATATCTTATTTTAATATTTTTCATCTCTGTACTCACAAGGTAAGCATAAAAATATATATAAAAAAGTCATTTAGATTTCCTATTTCATTAATTACTTCAGAGCATATCTATTGTCCATTTTTCTTATTGAGTTGTATATTTTAGAAACAATATGTATATTTTTAAAGAGAAAAACAATAACAACAATGAAACAAAATTTCAAAACAAGATAATAGGAAAGTAACAATGGTTAATACACTGCATCACATATTGTTATCTTCAAAGTAGTTGCTCAGAGTGCAAGACTTAGGCATGAAAAATTGACCAAACAATATTAGTACAAACCTGTCCTTTCTATGAACTAAGAGAAGTTAGCCATATAGTTATCTTAAGAATCCTGAATACATATTTTTTCCTTTTTCTTTCCTTCTCCATTCTCCCATCCTAGTTTCTCTTTCTTTTTGAACAGTTTCTTCCCTTTTCACAATAATTATTATACATTTTGGATCTTTTTTACTCTTTCAGATTCTCATTCTAAGGAGACAATAAGATGTTTACACATGCAAGTCTGATTAATTTTACTTATGAGTCTGATTAATTAATAAGTCTGATTAATTTTACTTTACTTAGTATGGTCTCAGGTTTACCCATCTACCTATACAGGTCTCAAGTTTATCCTTCTTCATGGCTGAGTAGTACTTCATTGCAAAAAACACTACATCTTTAGTTATTACTAATTGTGCTGCTATAAACATGGGTGCATATATATATATATATTTTCTTTTTTTAGGTACTTACACTTTTTATGTTCTTCAGGTGACTGTTCCTTTACTGCATTTGTGATTCTCTAAACATAAATTTAATTTTGTTAATTTCTTACCATATTTCTTCAAACAGAAATTTATAGCTAATTGTGGCTCATTTAGAAATCTTTCCTATTTGATCTGTATATATGATAACTTTATAAAGTCTTATAAATAAATGAATCTGATGCTGGAAAAATAAAATGAAGTAGAGAAAAAGAAAAAAATGAGTACTGAGATGTGTTATGTACATGTACCAACTCCCTACAGTGAATGTGATCATTATGTACTGTAAACATATACTAATAAAAGTAAAAAAAATCTCCCCTGTTTGATATCATATTTCTGTTCTAAAAATTTGCCTATTTGATAATTTTTTCATTATTCTGATATCACTATCATATTCTATTATCATGATTTATTTATATTTTTCTTTAGGTTGAGTTTCAGGCCTTATTCTCTCTCACCAGACTTCTCTTGTACATTTTTGGTTCTATTTTATCATATGAGTTTGAGAGTCAGCTTAACAAATTCCATCTACAATATTTTGAGATTTTGCTTCACCTTACTGTGATTGCTATTTTTATAATATTAAATGGCTAAACCCACAAATATAAGTATATAAATTTACTATGCTCTTCTTTTCATTTCTGAATTAAAATTTTATAATTCTTCACATTAAGGACTTACTCATCTTTTAAGAGTTTTGTTCCTTAGCTACACTACAGGTCTTGTATGTATTACACATGACATTTTCAAATATATCTTTGACTTATTATAGTATTGAAGTACGATTAATTTTTTTTTAAATCTTTTCTCCTTTTTTTTTTTTTTTTTGGTACTGGAGATTAAACTCACAACCTCATGCTTGCCAGGCAGGTGCTTATGCTCCTGAGCTAAACCTCCAGACCAAAGTCTGATTAATTTTTATACATCAAACTTGCATCACAATTTCACTGATTGCTCTCAAGGACAAGTATCTTGCTCAAACTTCAGCATTTGAAAAATTGAATCTCAATTCAAATACAGTCTTTATAGTGTAGGATGTCTGATAGAACAAAATGTGAAATAAAAATATGGAGCTTTTATTTCACTGTTACTAAATTGTTTGCCTATGTCATCAAGTCATCTGTGTATAATTTGTTCCACAAACCACTTTCTAATAAAAGTATTAGCTTCAATATTATAAATGATTACAATAAATTATTATTTTAGCAACTTCTTTATGAACAAAGGAAAGCTAGCAGAAAATTAGGTCATTTTCCTATATTTCTGGTTGTTTTTCCTCAGATTTTTGCAAATTGATGAATGCATTTTCTTGAAAGATTGGTATAAACTAGAAGCTGGTAAAGTAAAATCTTTTTATCTTCAAACTTTCAAAATCTTGAAAAAATTACACTTTACTGTATATCTAATTTCTTTCTCTACAAAATGTGATTAATGACACTAATCTGGGGACAATTTATAGCAAAGACACAAGAGATAGAACAGAATCTGAAATGTAATTTTTGCCCCTTATCAAGGAAACCATGTGTAATAAAGCTTGCATTATTCAGTTGCTGAAAATATCACATGCTTACTGTTAGTGGAACTGAGAGTCTACTGCAGAAAGTGAAATAGCTCACTCAAAAAAGTCTGCCTTCTTTTTTTTAAAATTAATTCTTTGGAGGGAAAGAGAGACCAGCTAAATCAGGTGTCTCATAACCATCTTCATTATTTTTCACCCACCATATTTATAAATGCTTTACTCTGGGCAATGCCTAATTACATTTTTGGGTTCCTGTACATTTTAATCTAGCTGAAATAATGAGCATGTTTCCAAATGTTTTAATGTTAAATGAAGCCTACGTGTTGCCCTTGGAAAAGTTCTATTGTTATGTGTGGTAGCCTTGTGTTTCAACTCCTATAATTTTTCTATATGTGGCCCAGGGCACCAGCTGAACTGCCAAAAAAATAAAACCCAGTAAAATGATGATCTCAATCTGTTTGATGTTTATTACCAATAGTCATTGTTAAAAAAATGTGGAAAATAACTCTGAATGCAAAACAAATATACTTTGTCTTATTAATTAGATAAATAGGAAAGATGAATCAGTATCTGGTTTTAGAACATAATTCATCTCCAAACAAGAGAACCCTCCATATGTAATTGTTTGCAACTGGGTCTTTAGAAAACAAACAAACAAACAAAAAAACTCTAACCCTTTATATAGCCTTTTATTCTGAGTTCTGGACTTAAGAAAAGCCATATTCTTTTCAATTTAAAACTCAGAACTTGTTCCGTTCCAATTTAGAATTTATAACCTCATTTTTATCCTTACACAATGCAGACTCTTCTATCACACTTTTAATATACTTAAAAATCTTTCTAACGAATAAATGACAGTTGCCATGAGCAGCCCAAAGTGAGCCTTTCTGATGACTGAAACTATGCTTTACTGTAGGATGTATTCAGTAAGCACTTGTTTAACAATATATATTTTTGGAAAATGCAAATGGTCCATCAAAGACATTGCAGCCACCAATTCGAGTAATCATGAAGGCTTTTGATAGGGAGAACCCTCAAAAGGAAGAGTTTAGTTATCACCCAAGCAATTGTCCATATCTCACACAGGTCATGGGTTCCATTTAGAGGCAGATTTTCTGATTTCCCCAAAGACAATAAATCAGAAAACCAAATGGGATCCCCATTTATGTAAGTATTGATTCAAGCTATTCCTTTGGTTTGATTGTGTTTGTGGAAAAGTAGACATGAAGAAGCGAATGCTTTCCCAATGCAGTCTCCACCAGGCATCTCTCCCCTTCTTCCCCCATGATCTAAACTCTGCACAAGTTGAACTTTAATATTTAAGGAAAGGACAAAGCAACTCATCATTACATTGATTAAAGGTCATGTCGTTGAGGGCTGGGGATCTAGCTCAGCAGCCTAAGTGCCTGCCTGGCAAGCACAAGGTCGTGGGTTCAATCCCCGGTACTGCCAAAAAAAAGGTAATGTCATTGAAAGCAGTTCACAAATGCAAGTCACCAAATGTGAAAATACAATATCTGAATCTTTTCCTGTGTTTTGCTAGAAGAGGATTTTTTAAAAACTTGAAGTTACAGGAAATACACTCCTTGGAATTCTCTACCATCCAAAAGAACAGCAATAATATCAGTTGTATTAAAACTTCATTGTTTGAACGTTGTAAAGTCCCATATAGAAGGAATCAGACTAGTAGTCTTGCCTTGTATAAAACAATGTGGACAAGAAAAATCAGTAAATGCTCTTAGTCATAAATTTTCAGGCTCATGATCTAAGATCTTCCAAGTCAGTTGCCTTCAACACTGTTCAGTACAGAACTCCACTCTTTATATTGTACTGACATCACATCCTCAGCAAAATCGCTGCCATTTCAAAGCACACAGAGGATTGCTATGGTCTGAGTTCTTTAACCATGGTTAGTGCTGGTGATTCACAAGTGAACCAAAGCAATCTTGCCTCCAATGGTAACATGCTACTAGAGACAGATGCACAAACAGACCACAAGGAAGAGTGTTGTGTGCTACAATAGCGCCTGTGAAGAGGTAAACGGGAGATAACTCAGTGCTTTCTTGGTGGGTTAAGACGATGACACAGGAAAAGTGCTTTCCAAACTGAAAAGTTGAAGATAAATAGAAACCAATGCCTTATAAGTGCAAGAAAATATAGGGGAGATTCATTCAAAGTGATATTTGTATTACACATCATTGTTTTTTTTTGTTATATTTTTTCTTTAATTTTTTTCACTTTTTCCTTATATGTCCATAAGTGGACTTAAAATGCTAACACTTAATGAATACAAATCTGATTAAAATATATGGCTGTCTTTTACTCACCAGAAGTCCCTATTACATGTTGGTGCTAAACTTTCATGCAGGTGTGTTTTCACTATTGCTTTGAAATTTATTGGAAAGAAGCAGTGTTTCAGATAAACACCATAGCTAGTGGTACAGTTCAAAAGAAATTGATCAAACAGGTTGAAAGTGAGAGAAAGACAGGGAGATCAAAAATAAGACACTGAAATATACCTTTGCAAAAAGGGATTCAACATAAAAACACACACGGTAGAATCAGTGATATTTGTGAGTGCATTTTTGTTACAAAGACATCAAGGAAAATACAGGCCAACACAAAACTTAGTGGTATATAATAATGAAGTTTGACTGGAAATAAGAGCAAACGTAAATCCCCAAAGTGGAAAACAGATCCAATAATATATTTTGTCCTTAAATTTATTAAGTTGATTCATAACAACTGTATATATTTATGAATGTACAGTATGCTATTTTAACACATGTAGAGAACATATAATGACCATGTCACCTCTAGCATTTATCATTCACTTTGGTAATTTTAATGAAAAGAAAAGTGATTTTTAAACTAGAATCAAATCATTTCAGTTTTCAAAGAGTTAAGAAAACGCAATTTTCTGCTGGAAAGTGAGTACACTTTATTATTTAATCATTAATAAAATTATTTTGTGAAAACACAAAATTTAATCTGCATCAATGATCAGTAGTTTTATTGGTGTATATTTATTTTATTTACTGAATATATATAATGGAAATGTGTGAATGTATATCTTGAAATAGTTTTCATTATTTGTAAGGTGCACATAATCTTAGTTAAGAACATACTTAAGAGATACAAAATCAAAGACACTGAAGAATTACTGGGTACGGGAGACCAAAAATGGAGGTAAAGGGAAGTGAAGAGAGGAAAGGGAATGAAAAAAAGAATTAAAGTTTGTGACGTACATGTACCAACACCTCATGATGAGTGTGATCATTATGCACTGCAACTAAGTACTAATTTAAAAAAAGCTAAAGAAAAAGAATTTCTTGTTAATGCTTTCCTTGGAAAGTCACAAGTCACAGCAGGATGGTCTGCAGTTAATATTAAAATTTTTGAAACACTACGTTAAATTATAATACATAACTTTTATATAAGACTTTCACTGCTATTATTTTAGGTTGTTAAAATAAAAGGTAGACTATTTGAAGGAGGACTAAAATAAAAAGAAATCTTACTTTAAAAACATAAGAATCATTGAAATATGTGAATGATTGCATTTTTGACAAATTTCCCTTCAAACCAAATGATCGTTGTATTCCTTAATTACAAACTTGGTAAAGCAACTGAATGACTCTCCTTTTGAGTTGAGCTGCATCACTGCTCATCTGCTGATTAGACAACCTGCTCCTTCTTAATTTATCACTTTCAGGTTACTGTTAGTGCAAATGAAACGACTGGGCAGCAAAACACTAAAACACAATTATAAATGGCACTGACCAGCGTGCCAAAGTGCCCATGTAAGCAACAGCTCTGGCCTTCCGTTTATCACCATTTGCTTTGACAGCACAACATTCATTTCATTTATCTGGATCCCTTTCTATTATTTCTTCCATGGGAGGGTGTCTAACCAGCATTATTTATTTCAAATTTTATTTTCTAGAAAGCTTTTAAGAAGCTCCTAACAAGGGTACAATTACTGTACTGATTCGAGGAAACACCCAGCTTCACATGACAGGTTCATATTCTGATTGTTTTAAAAAGTAAATTAGTAGGAGCAGTTCTAAAGTAAGATAAATTTTTACTCCTATATGGCTCTTGCTAGTAGTGTGTGTGTGTGTGTGTGTGTGTGCAAACACACTTTAACCAAGCTGGCACTCTTTAACATGAACGAAAGTAACACAATGCAATTTATTCATTGAATCAATTAGTAAATGATGACAGGTTAAAGGAAGGCTCTATGATCCAATGATTAGGGTAGCAAAAAAATTGCAATTTTAGGTCTATTAAGGGATGAATCAAGAATTGTGGAGCCTTGGCAGAGAATCCCTTGTTGAGAATTTTATGTTATCAACATTGCAGGATTATCTGCTGTCAGGAGAAAAGATGCACACCACCACTCCCTCTATCTCTTACTGGCCATTGACCCATTTACTTCTTTAATTTCATCTAAAAACTAGAATTAATATTAATTCTCATGCTTGACATGATAGAAAATATTTGAGGTTTTAAGTAAAATGACTATTTTTACAACTTTTCTGGTTATGCTGTCCATAATATTGTATTTCTGCTAACAGGGCATACTTCTCTTGCTACAAATGTCTTGTTGATACAGTGCTCTGGTTTGTCTGCTCTAGTGGCAGTGGCAAAGTAAACACTTATGAAAAAACAGGTAAAATTAGAAAATGGGATGGGATGAGATGCAAGGATACCAAATTCTAGTCTTTGTAGATTATGGATGTTTGACTAGATGAATGTTTCCCATTCTAGTAACTTTTAATACATATCCATAGATATAAAAATAACATACGCAAGTATGCCACAAATTTTTCTGAAAATTTTTGATGTATTAACTCATT
>RJWT010054046.1:0-10219 GCA_004365215.1 Cuniculus paca | reverse complement strand
CATCCTTGAACTTGGGATCCTCCTGTCTCAACCTCTCAGGATCCTGGCATTATAGGCATGCGCCACCACATCTAGCAACTAGAGCCTCCTAGGAGAAAGACCCCATCTCTATCTTCACCTTGGCAAGAAAATCTTCGAGCAATTACCATTCCGTGAAAGCCTGAACGGATAGAAAAGAAAGCGGACCAGGCCGGGAGATAGAATGGAGCACGTTAGGAAACGGGCGACCCGGAGATTCGGCTACATTTTAGCCACGAGTGGAGAAAACGCCTACTCTGCAAAATCAAGATTTAAGTGGGGCACAACCCGTTGAAAAGGACACCAGCTTCCACAGTCAGGCCATCGGAGTCACTTCGCGTTCGCACCCCACCGGATGAAAATAACCTACCTGTGGTAACGCAGCCCCTGCGCTGCTACTGGGCCCCGGGAAATGTTCCTGCCCTGCGCTGAGGCTGACACGTGCGATCGCACCTGGCGCTGCGTCTGCGGACTCCCAGTGCGATTATGCCCGAGAACTGTGTGGACGGTGTTTGTGGATAAAGAATCAGCTTTCAGGTTTCAAAAGCGTATAGATTTGAGGGCAGGAGGGTGTTTCTATTGCGCTAGTTTTCAGTCAAATTTAAGATCTTTGGAAGAGGGCTCCAAATGAGCTGGTTTCCCTGTTTGTCCTAAAAGCCAGTTAAGTTGCTCTGGGTACTTGGGAAAATCAGGTCGCCCTGAGATACCAGATCCACAGATACTGAAGGTCATGGTAAAAAGTGCACAATGCCGGACGTCGCAGCACACAACTGTAATCCTAGCAAGTGGGAGGCTGAGGCAGGAGGATTGCTGTGAGTTCGAGAGCATCCTAGGCTACCCAGTGAGTTCAAGGCCAGTCTGAACTACCTAGTGAGACCCTGTCTCAAAAAACACAACACAACACAACAGAACACAACACAACAAAACAGAAGTTTATTTAGCTTCTAGAAAGAGGCAACCCATGAGTCTTGTTTGGGTTGTTTTGTTTTTTTGAGACAGGGTCTCATTAGGTAGTTCAAGCTGGCCTTCAACTCACTGTATAGGCCAGGCTGGCCTCAAATTTGAAGCAGTCCTCCTGCCTCAGCCTCTTGAGTGCTAGTATTATAGACAGGTACCACCACGCCTGGCTCACCAATAAAATATTTTTAATCATGATTTATTTATCATCTTATTTTGCTTTGGAAAAGAAAACAGAAGACCAATTAAACAAAGGTAAAATAATTTTGTCCAATTATTTTATATAAAATACTTTGAATAACACTGAGCTTAGTGAAATTAATTTAAATTCTGAATTATGGTGTATCTTTTTTTTTGGTGTATCTTTTTTTAAGGAATCAGTTTTATTTGAAGTCCAAGCAAGTACAAAAATAGAGATTCTAAAGAGAATGACTTTGAGGATAGATTAAAATGTTTATAATTCACATATAAATTGTTACTAAGTATGGCATGCACAAGATATTTGAACATAATTTGTTCTCTAAAGTAATTTAAACATGAACTTCATGAATATGGTTTATACTATAATTTGATTAATAGTGGTAAAAAGGTAAACTTTTGCTAAGATTTAGTCAAAATTACTTCAGATTCCAAATAAGTACATCAAGATTACTGAGGTTTCACAGTAGAGTTTTATTTCTATGTAGCATTATCTGGAGAATTGGCAGGATTTTACTTTACTCTTTACTTCTTGTAAATAACTAGAAGTTTTCATTGGAGTTTTTCATGCCTATAAATGACTTACACTACATTTTTTGTTCAGAGTCAAGTTGTAATAATTCTTTCCACTTTAGCTATTTATATCTTTTATTGAAACAATACATTATACTTTGAGCTTAAATTTTTCTTCATCTAGAGTGTGGTTTCTTAGCCTATAAAAATAACAGTATTCTAAAAGATCTACTTAAAAGAGTACCAGAAGTGCAGATAATTTACTAAAGAAGATCTTTATATCTTAGACCTTCTACTGAATTTTGAAAGTTGTTCATTGGTGACTGCCTGTGCTATAGTGAAGTTTTGCATTGCCCATTAGGTTTATTTGTTTCGTTGATTTGAAAAGTTGTGGATTTTTATAGCTGGGCATAGTGATGCAGGCCTGTACTTCCAGCAAGTCAGGAGGCTGAGGCAGGAGGATTGAAAGTTCAAGCCCAGGCCCAGCAACTTTAGCAAGACCTTGTCTCAAAATAAAAAATAAAGAAAGGGCTAAGGATGTAGCTCATGGCTAATGTGGGGAACCACCCACACACTCTCCTTGACTTTCCTTTAAAAAAATAAAAGTGACTATCTCCATTTTGGATAAACTTGGCCTTATCTCCATCTATGTACAGAGCTGGCTAGGCTATTTCTTTGTCCCATTGACTTTAAGGAATGTAAATGGAGCTGGCTGAGGGGCTAATGTGTAATCTCTGAAGCAAGGTGACAGGTCAGTGTCACCTCGCCCAGTGACTCCCCAAATGCGTGGTTGAGCCCAGTAGGATGGAGAGCCATGTTCCACACTGTTGGCTGGGACTGAGCCTCGAGAAAGAGGCTGTGACTTCCCAGGGCAAAAAGGATTGCATATCAAAATTGAAGCACGGACCCCAAATGATTAGATACTACCTCAGCTGTGTTACGCAGATTGCTCTTTTGCATTTCTTGCCCTCTGCATATCACAGAGGTGATCTCAGACCTCCTATCTAGCCCAGCTCAATAAAATCTGGGTTGGGCTCTGGGTGTGGCCTTTGTTTCGGTGAACCACCATCTAGGCTGGATTTAGGACCCCTTGGCTCCCCACAGCTCAGTGTCTTTATTCTCGCCTTGGGTCGCACTGGAAGAGGTAGACTAGAATTAGCTCACTAGAATTCCAACAACTTCTCCTTGGGATCGCAAAAATAAACCTTCTGGGACCGCGATGGGGACGGAAAGGGATCTCTATAGCCCAAGGCTCTGGGTTCATCCCCAGCTCTGCAAATACATGAAGAAGATGCCTCCCCACCTCCCCTTCCTCCACAGCCCGCGGTCTACGCTCGCAGTGTGCACTGTCCTTCCAGACCTCTGTCATCCCTTCGGTCAGCCTTGTGGTCACACAGCGCTGCTGACCTTGCTCGCAACAAGGTCACTCCTGAGAGTTAGAGGGCTGCATCCCCTGGGCTTCTTGTACTCCTCCCCAGACTCAGTGATCATCTCTTGGTTTTCGGGTTTTTGAGATAGGTCTCACTATGCAGTTCAGTCTGAACTTGAACTCACTTTGTAGCCCAGGTTGGTCTCTAACTCAAGGCGATATCCTCCTGTCTCAGCCTCCAGAGTGCTGGGATTACAGGTGTGTGCCGCGATGCCTGGCTATCATCTCTTCTGTTGTCTACTGAATTTCCTGAACCTTGCTCCCCACTCTGTAGGGCTTCTCAATCCCTCTGAGAGGACCATCTCTGACTCTTCATGAACTCTGTGACTACTTAGCCTTTATTTTTCATTGCTGACTCTTCCTTAACTGTCTCCCTTCAAAATAACGATACCCACAGTGTGGGGGTGCACACCTGTGATCCCAGCACTTGGGGAGGCTGAGGCAGGAGGATCACCTGGGCTACATAATAAGTTCAAGTCTAGCCTAGACTGTAGAGTGAGACCTTGGGGTGGGGGAAGGCTCCTAGCTGAGTGGTGCAAGTCTGCCCAGCATGTGTGAGGTCCTGGGTTAGAACCCCAGCCTCACATAACAATAATGATGATGCGCAATCAGAGAGTTCTGCCGTTGGTTCTGGCCCCGGGCCATAATAACCACCTACTTCTGATTATCTAAGCTTTCTGCATTATCTGATGGTTTACCAGATATTTGAAAACTTTTTTTTAATCTTGTTTTTCAAATTTGCTGGTCTGAAGTTCATAGTAGTTGCTATGTTTTTTTTTTTTTTTTTTTGTCTTTTTGAGACAGAGTGTCATTATGCAACACAGACTGGCCTTGGGCTCACTTTGTAGCCCAGGCTGATCTTTAACTCACAACTATCCTCCTGCCTCAGCCTCCGAGTGCTAGGATTACAGGAGTACGCACCACGCCTAGCCTCGTTGCTATGATTTTAAAAACAAACCTCACCTCTGTTTAGATTTATGTCTCTTCTTGTTCCTGATATGATTTGATCTTCTTGGCTAGAATTTTGGCATTTCAAAGAAATAGCATCAGCATCGCTCATCTCTATGTTTTTATTTTGTTTTGTTCCCTGTTTTACTTCTTTGGTGTTGTTTCTTGTTTGTTTGGTTGGTTGTGCCTTTTTGAGACAGGGTCTCACTATGTAGCCCAGGCCAGCCTCCAACTGGGAGCAACACTCCTGCTTCAGCCCCCGAGTTGGGAACAGGTGTGCACTTCCACGCCCAGCCTTGGAATGTCTTCTTTTGGGTGGCTGTGGGAGCCCCTCTATTTGGGTATCTCCCAGTGCTTTTGCACACTGTTTATAGTTTTCTCTGTCTGCACTGGATTCTTTGTGATCTCCCTCTTCTATCTTCTGTTTATTCTGACTATCTAGAGTTTACCTCTTTTACTGACTTTTCAAATTTTGATGAGTATCTGGTTCACTTTCAAGGCTTATAATTTTTTTATGCACCTATTCTTGTTTTGTTTCTGTTTATAATACCTCATTTTTTTTATAGCTATGCTTCCTTGATTTATCCTTTTGAACATCCTAAGCTACTTATTTTAAAGATTTTGTAGTTTGGTGTGGTGGTGCAGGCCTCAATTCAGCACCCTGGGAGCTGAGGCAGAAGGATCCTAACTTTGAGCTCAGCCTGGGCAACTAGGCGACTTAGAGAAATTGTCTTAAAATAAATTTAAAAAAAGCTGGAAATGTAGCTCAGTGTAAAGGTCCTCAGTGTGCCCCCCCAAAAAAGATTTTTACTCTTTTTTTTTTTTTTGGTACTGAGGATCGAACTCAGAACCTCGCACTTGCCAGGCAAGCGCTTGTGCCACTGAGCTAAATTCCAGGCCCCCCCACCCCGCAAAAAACATTTTTAAAGATTATTCCATTCATTTAATTTCACCTGGAATGAATGCTTGCTCTAGAAGGGGACTTTGCTTGTAGTCCATGTAGCTTCCTCACTTCCTGAAATACAATTCTGTGTTCACACCTTTGTTCTGGCCTCAGAGGGGGTAAGGTGGAGGAGTTTTTCTGTCTCTCGGTTCTGGGTGTGTGGCTTTGATTTGCTTTGACTCGGTCATCCCATCTCGAGACTTAAACGCGTTTTTGGTCTCCATCTGTTTCCTGGCAGACCCTTCCTATCGCCAAATGATAAGCCTGTCTTCTGTATGCTAACAAGATGGCTGGTGGTCCCCGGACGGCTTCAGGATGGGAGTGGTGAAAAGGCTGTGTTGTCACCAGCAGCCAAGGATCTAATCAATCATGCTGATATATTGACGTTTCCAGTAAACGACAGCAAACAAAAAAACCCAACTTGATCCGAGGGGACTTCAACAGCTAAACAGGAGGTGGTCAGAAAGGACAGGTTGCTCTGTGCACACATGCCGCACACTATCCATGTGTGTCTCTAGCCCTTCATCTATATATTTTGGGGTTTTTTTGAAACAGGATTTTGATATGTAGCCCAGGCTGCCGTCAACTCACTATGATCTTCCTGCCTCAGCCTCCTGACTGCTGGAATTACAGGCAAGCGCCACCATGCCTAGCTTCTAATATATTCTTTATAGACTGGGAAGTGCAAGTTGAAGATTTCCCTGAGTTTTGTGAGCCAAATTAATCAAATTCAAGGAGGGTGTGTGGGACCCGGGTTTATACTTGCTGGTAGGGAGCACAGGCCACAAACTGAGGCACTGAAGTGGGTGACAGTCTCGTGAGACTGAGCCCTTGACTGGCGTCTGCTGGAGAACGGAGCACGGAGTGACTGCCGAGGGAGAGCCGAGAGCAGGAGGTGCGGTTCGGTTCTCTTCTCTTTCGGCCTGATCTGAAGTGATGCGAGCGATACCTGGGCTGCTGGAAAGTGAACCAGGTGACTGTGGGTTTCTCCAGCCTGGTGGGGCGGGGCGCTGAGAAACAGGAAACAGCCACACGTCCTGGTGGCACCGGGTCCAGGCAGGATGAAAACACGTGGCGGCCAGCAGCCCAAGGCCAGGGGCCAGGGCTGGGGTCTGGCCTCATCCTGCACAGCACTGGGTGCTTGTCTTAAGCAGTGCTGTGGCCATGGCTGGAAACAGGCCATGTTTTAGTGTAGTCATTTTCATCATGTTTTGAGATGATGAGTGGCCGGGCTTCCTGTGAACGTGCAGGTGTGTGTTCGCGTTCTTCCTTCTGCTCCCCTGCTGATCAGGCAGGCCTCCTGGGCCACACCTTGTTTGTTCCATTTGGGATACTGGGGAGTGAACCCCGGGCTTTTGCACTATATTCCCAAGCCTTTTTTTTTTTATTTTGAGACAAGGTCTCTCTGTCACTGAGTTGCCCAGGCTGGGCTCCGATTTGTGCTGTAAGTTCCAGAGCAGTCCAGGTTAGTGAGTCCAAGACCAGCCTGAACTACATAGTGAGAACATGTCTCAGAAAAACAAAAACACGGGCCGATGATATAGCTCAGCGGCACAAGCAACTGCCTGTCAAGGTCCTGAGTTTGATTCCTGGTACAAAACAAAACAAACTAACAAACAAACAAAGATTTGAAGACAGCACTTCCTGACTGGTCCCAGATGCAGGGGTTGGAACTGTTTTTGTGCACGTGAGTCATGGGTATCGTGACTGACAGGCCATGCCAACTTGCCCGGCTGGCTGGCCTTGCCCTAATCTGCCTCCTTCCTGCCTCAGCCTCCTGAGTGCTGGGATAAGACAGGTGCCACCACTCTGGACACTCATCTTCTGTCTGCCTGTGCTTCCAGTCTTTGCCCTCTCCGTGAAGTGAATTCACTGCCAGTCTCCTGTAGCTGTTACTTTATAGAGAACCCTTTCCCGTTCTCGTTGCAATTCAGGAAGGTTTATAATTATAATCCCATGGAGAAGTTACTGGAATTCCAAACAGTTAATTCCAATCTACCACTTCCAGTGCAACCCATGGCGAGAAGAAAAACACTGAGACATATATACAGTTGTGGGGAGCCAAGGGGTCCTAAGTCCAGCCAAGATGGTGGCTCACCGGAACAAAGGCCTCGACTCAGTGCCTGTCCCAGGTTTTATTGATACTCCATGAGGGGCGTGGCTTGGGAATGAGTGGCGGGAAATATGTGACTACCATGGCTACCATGAGCTGGGCTAGGTAGGTCTAAGATCATCTCTGCGATATGCAGAGGGCAAGAAATGTGGAGGAGAGCAATCTGCATAACAATTGAGATAACATCTAGTAATTTGAGGTCTGTGCTTCCTTTCTGATGTACAGTCTTTTAACCCTGGGAAGTCACAACCTCTTTCTCGAGGCTCTGTCCCAGCCAACAGCGTAAGGCATGGCTCTCCATCCTGCCCAGCTCAACCACATATTTGGGGAGTCACTGGGTGGGGTAACACTGACCTGTCGCTTTGCCTTAGAGATTATACATCAGTTCCTCAGCCAGCCCAATTTGCATTGCTTAAAGCCAATTGAAGGGATAAAGAAACAACCTAGCCAGCTCTGTACATATCAATACATGGAGATAGGGCCAAGTTTATCCAAAATGGACAGTTGTCCATCTTTTCAAGGACAGTCATCTCTGTGGTTTCCCACATTACTCCACAGTCCGCCAGTCCACAGCTGGAGAGCGGGTGAAGGCCCACTTCTTGGCCCGCAGAAGGGGACAGGCAAGGACCTGGCCTGGGCCGTCAGCATCTCTTCTCTCATGGCCTGCACAGAGCTGATTCCCTCAAGCAGAGTTCCTGGCCCTCTCAACCTGCTGCTGGCTCTGCTCCTCTTTTCATGCCCTCTGTGCTCAGAGAAATTCCTTCTCCTCTACCACCGCCACCCATCACACCCACTCTCTCGCTCCTCCCCACCCACTGTGTGCCTGCGCCTGGCGGATCTTCAGGACTCCAGACCCAGTGCACTGAAAATCGCTGCTGCACACCTCCTCTTCCTGCAGCTCCCTCACGGAGCCTGAGGCCACCGATGCTTCTCCCACAGGACCTACGGCGCTAAATGGCATTTAGAACACAGCTTTGGATTTCCAGCTGGACTATAACCTCCTCGAGAGATGAATTAATTAATTAATTTACTCATTGGGCTATGTCTCCAATTTTTTATAGCAAAGTCTAGCTAAATTGTATGGTCTGTGTTTCAACTTGCCATCCTCCTGCCTCAGCCTCCCAGAGTACTGAGATTATCATTGTATGTGACTGTGCCTGCCTAGAGAGAGCAGATCTCTTTTTCTTTTTTTCTCTTTTCTTTCTTTCTTTTTTTTTTTTTTTTTTTGTCTTTTTGAGACAGAGTCTCACTATGCAGTTCAGGCTGGCCTTGGGCTCACTTTGTAGCCCAGGCTGGTCTCGAACTTGTAACGATCCTCCTGCCTCAGCCTCCTGAGTGCTGGGATTACAGGCATGCACCACCACTCCCAGATCTTTTTGTTTTTCAATATCTAACACCAAATCTGAAATATAGCAAGGACCCAGTGAATACTTGCTGTATTTCAGGTTGGATGAAATGTAACTGGCTTTCCCACTAGGTCTTCTGTTTCTGCACCCTGAATGCGGGACTTAGGATGAGTGACCCCTAAGGGTTCTTCTTGGCTCCTCGTTCTGTTATGCTTTGAATGTGTATTTTACCTGTAAGTCTCCCAAATTACTCTTTATAGCACCCACCGATAAATCTCTGAGATTTCAAAACTCAGGATATAAAATTGGTGGTTGCTTTAATAAATGTTTCTAGTTTATCCTGGTTTTGTTTGGCTTTTGGTTGTTTCAGGGTTTTAAAGATAAAACACAAAAGAAGATCATCAGGTAAAACACACCGTGCTGTAAATTTATATTACACACAGTTACCCCTGACCTTTTTTTTTTTTTTTGGTCTTTTTGAGACAGGGTCACCCTATGTATTTCAGACTGACCTTGAGCTCACTTTGTAGCCCAGACTGGTCTCGAACTCCCAATAACCCTCCTGTCTCAGCTTTCTGAGTGCTGGGATTACAGTGTGCACCACCAGGCCTGGCTACCCATGACATTTTAAGTGCATTTCTACTTGAATGTTTGAATTTTGTGGTATTATTGTTTTAAGGAGTTAAAACCTATTCCATGGAGACGTAGCTGGCGTAGGACAATTGAAGTACTTTAGAAATCAGAAAGTTCATTTCGGTCTCCCTGGTTTGGCTACCCCAGACTTTTCAGATGATTCACATTGAAGACTCCAAGCCCTGGAAATGCCATGACGGCTAAGCGAACTAAGTATGGTTTGGGTCACTCACAGCCCCTCAAAATCTGCCACTCATGCGTTTCACTCATTCAGCCTCCATCCAGGCAGCGCTCACCAGTTAGTGCGGGCATTGAGGACACAGAGTGACAAGACAGTGGCGGCTCCTGCCCTCGGTCTCAGTGTGCACTGAGGGAAAGAAACAATTAATGAGAAACACAACAGGTGTAAGTGCTGGTGAATTAAGAAGCTTTTAAGAGTGCAGGTAACAGAAGAGCCACCCCGATTCAGTAACAGCAAAGGCAGTTCGCAGACACCTATGACTTTCAGCGGTGGCTTCAGTCACAAGTGGTCCAGGTAGCATGAGGCACCGGACCAGCCGCGGCACTTCTCTCTCCTCATTGCTCAGCTGTGGTTCTATGCTGTAGGCTACTTTCTCATCGGAATGCTCTTTGATGCCCAGGTAGTGCCAAGCAACTCCTAAAGTTACATCATTCACAGGTAGTGGGGAAGGTGTGTCTCAGGATCCTGGCAGAAATTTCAAGATTCATTCTGATTGGGCCAGCCCAGGGCATGTGTCTACCCTGGACCAATCATTGTGACCAACGAGGCTGGCTTACCCTACCACTAGTTTCATTCCTGGGCCCAGGGATGAAGACCATTTTACCAAATTGAAATAGAAAATGGTTAGTGCCAGGTGTGGTGTTGCAATCCTGTAATTAGACCTACTCAGGAAGCTGAGGTAGGAGAATCACAAGTTCTAGGTATACCTGGTCAATTTAGCAAGACCCTGTCTCAAAATGAAAGTTACAAAAGGGATAAACCACTACTTGAGTTCAATTTCCAGTACTACAAATAGAAAAAGAAAGAAAAAAGAAAAGAAAAGAAGAGAGAGGAAAAGAAAAGAAAAGAAAAGAAAAGAATAGAAAAGAAAAGAAAAGAA
>RJWT010054045.1:0-10342 GCA_004365215.1 Cuniculus paca | reverse complement strand
TCTTTAAGGATCAACTTAGAATGATGCCTTAAAAACTGAGCCTTTTGGGAGAAATTTACAAGTCTTTCAGAAGAAGAACCAGAATTCAATGAAAGTCACATATACACATGCAAGCTCATGCATCCAAAACAAATGATAAAAAATAATATGCAATATAAGGTAAAATATTGGAGGTGCTGGGATGGTTGATTTAATCGAATCATAGGCCATGATAGCAACTATTTTAGAAAAATGGTTATTATAAAATCCCAACTGTAAAATGTCCATAGATAGTGATCACTCAATAAATATCTCTTAAAACTTGCTTATCAAACTGAGCTGGTAAGATTTAACTAGAGAAACAATGTAAACACAAAGATATTAACAAAGATTTTACAAAATGGAGAAACTTTAGAAATATTCCTGTGAGAACTATCACAGAGAATCAACAACTGGAATATCACCCTATTGAAAAGCTTTTGCACAGCAAGAGAAACCACCAACAGAGTGAAGAGACATCCCACAACATGGGAGAAAATGTTTGCCAGCTGTATCTCAGACAGAGGATTATTATTGAGAACATATAAAGAACTCAAAGAAATAAGTCCTCCCAGATTTAAAGACCCAATCTAAAAATGGGCATCTGAGATGAATACATACTTCTTAGATGAAGAAATACAAACAGCAAATAAATATGTGAAAAAAATGTTCAGCATCACTGGCCATTTGAGAAATGCAAATTAAAACAACACTGAGATTCCACCTCACACCAGAAAGAATGGCTATTGTAAGAATCAAGTGATAACAAATGCTGGAGGGGGCTGTGGGGAAAAAAGCACCCTTCTCCACTGTTAGTGGAAATACAGACTGGTGTAACCACTGTGGAAATCAGTATGGAGATTCCTCAAAAAACTAGGACTAGAGGTCACATTGAATCCAGCTGTTCTCCTTCTGGTTATCTTCCCAAAAGTATTAAAAACATGCATACCACAGAGATATATGTGCACCCATGTTTATTGCAGCACAATTTGTAAAGCTAGATCTTGGAAACAACCTAAATGCCCATCGACTGAGGAATGGATAGAAAAGATTTGGTATTTTTATACAATGAAGCACTACTCAGTCATAAAGAGGGATAAACTAGAGACTTGTTTTTCTTCTTTTTTCTCTCTTCGAAATAAAATGGATTTGAAAGAAAGAAATATTCCCATGAATATCTAGAAAACAAAGTAAGAATAAAGAGTTAATACCTCTATTCAGCAATTCAGACTTTCAGTGCAGATCCTATCCAAAACAGTAAGAAAATTAGAAAAGAATATACATATATACATATATTTTTCCTAATTCAAGGTAATCTACAAACCCAACAATTCGGGATAATGAGAGTATATGAACATATTTGCTTATAAGATTAGCATTAAAATAATATATTATAAATCAGTGTAACCAGTTTGAAACTGCAGAAGGAAAAATCCTATTCTTAACCACAAATAAAAATAAATAAATAAATAAATTTATTTTAAAACATGCAGGATTTTATAGAGAAAGCTACCAAACTATTTTGAAATATAGAAAGACTGACTAAATGGAGAGGTACCATATGTTTATATATGATAAAGGAGAGTCAAACACATATTAGCTTTCCACAAAATAGTCTACAGTCTCATCAAATGTCATTGAAGTTCATCTAAAATTCGTAGAGAAGAACAAAGGGCTAAGCATAACTTAAAAAAAAAACATGAAATGGAAGAATAAGCTTGAAAATGCAACACGAATATATAAGACACCCAGAAGCTATAGGAACTAAGAATAATCAGCATTAGAATAGAAAAACAGAGCATTTGGTCACAACAGAGAACAGGGTAACAGATACATGCATATACAATATAGAAATGTGATATATGAGAGAGATTATCTTTATGCAAAATGAAATAAAATTAGGTCATTAGCTCACAATATATACCAAATAAAAGCAACATAGATTAATGTTTAAAATTTTTCAAAGAAAATATGGCATAATATGATTTTTGAGAAAGGGAAAAGACTTTTAAACAAAATACTACAATAATTCTAATGGAAAAATTTAATCACACGAAATATTTAAAACTGTCCTTTAAATATAGAAGCCACAAGCTTAGAGAAGATCATAAAAATACTTAATACTGACAATGATTAATTTCTTTAATACATAAAGAGCCCCTACAAATCAATAGGAAGAACAAAAACAATTCACCAGAAAATAGGGAAAAATGATACAAAGAAGTCAGTCACTCCCCTAAAAGAAAGCCATTTTTTTATAAACACTCGAAAAGATGTTCAACTTTGATAGGTAGTACAAATGTACCTCATACTCATCGAATTGATAAATAGTTTTAAAAGTCCGTGGACTATAGATATTGGTAAAAATGTAGAGTAAATAGAACTCTCATATGTGGTTTAACTTTGTGTAGTAGGACAGAACGACTTGAAGAGCAACTTGCTATTTTTAAATTTAGTTTTGTTTGTTTTTAAGACAAGTTCTCACTATGGCACTCAAACTGCCTTGAACTCACTCTGTAGCCAAGGTTGGCCACAATCTCATGGTGATCTTCTGCCCACGGCCTCACAGTGCTGTTGTTACAGCTGTATGGCACTGCATCTGGCTAAGCAATCTACTATTTTGTACTGGAGTTGAAAATGTACTTTCCTTTAGATTCAATCGTTACAGTGTAAGTTACTACTCCAGATGAGGTTCTCTCAGTGTGGTTCCCTGATCATCAGCACCATTACCACCTTAGAACTTTTGAGAGACACAGTCATTCGCTCTACTACACCAGAAACTCTGAGCCCCAGGAAAGCTTGATTTAGCAAGACCTTTAGGTGATTCTGATGTGTGCTGAGTTTGAAAGAAACTGCTCTGGAAAAATCGCCACAATATGTCCTCAACAAAATCTAGAATAATCCAGATTTATAGCATTGCTTTCAATAATGAAAATTTGGAAACAATCTAATTGAGTATCATGGGAATAAAATACTGTAGTTTTTCCCCAAGCCCTGACATTTAAAATAAATACACCAAAATATTGTTTTGTATAAATAACAACTATGGAGAAAAAATGAAGTAGAATATATTTTGATTGCTATCTAAAATGGTATTAAAATGAAAATGAAGGAAGACACACTAATAAAGGGCTAGTTATTAAATTTGAGAGAGATAGAAACAGTATGGAATGTGCCTCCACTAGTTTAAACATATAAAACAAAAGTCCAAATTTACCAACCTAGCAAAGGTATAAGAAATTAACCACACAGTTATTTACTCATTTTTAATTTACACACATCTCATGCCATTGAATTTTAATTGTTTTAGTAAAAAAGTAGAAAACCCTTAGTTAATCTGACATTTGCACAAAGGCATTCTCCATGTTTTTTTGGCTTGTTATTTACTTTTACAGAATATATTATAATCTAATTTTTGAAAGAGTGTCTGGTCTCACTTGAGCATCAGATATCAGGTGAACATGGCTTTTGTGTACATCAAGGTTTTGCCCATGTGTTCACTAAATATGATCCTACCTCCAATAAAGAAATATCCAAAATATCAAACGAGTTTACATCCATACAATTTGCTGTTTCAAGTTACTTCATACATTGTGTAGAATTTTGAGCATTTCTTTTCACCCCAATCATACAATTAATACAGTCTTGGGGAGGTAACTCAATAACTTATTTCAAATGAAATTGAAGATTAATACATGTAACATATTTTCATGAGAATCTGAATTTGCTAGTTTCAAAAGACAACCATAGTGGCCAATATGGAAATCTCTTAATTTAAATAAAGAGAAATATTTTTAAGTTTATACTGTTGCTGTGCTGCAATAATAATAGGCCATTGTGTTTTTTCTTTAAAAATTCTTAAATTGTCTCTGTGCATTACAGAACATAAATATCATTGCAAACATGCTTTAGATAAAATTAAATCATTTTTAGGGACATATGGTGCCAAAAATTAACTCCCCAAAGCACATAATTTAACTGGCTTTTGCAATTTAAGAACCCTGGAAAAAAAGAAAGGGAACATTTCAAGGAAATGAGAAGTGTCCTTATAATGAATTTCTGCTTATAAGAATCAGACATAACAACAGTCTTTTTAATTAAAATACAAATACCATATGTATAGTTATCTGAAAATGAACTATAAATTTTTTTGCTAGAAAACAAAGACCAGTCAATACTGAAAAACAGAAGTCCCTTTAGAATACAAAGTTCATAATAACTGACAGGGCCAATAGTTCATGGGCAACACTCAAAGTTCTTTGTCAGTGAAAAATGATTTGTCCATCACTGGACTAATGAAAATGTACAATTGCCCAGGACTAGATTGTATTAGACAGGTTTTCAACCACATTTATACTTTTTATGAATGAAAAATATGTGTATAAAAACTAGATGGATTCACAATGAACATACTATTTTTCTGCAAACAACACAAAGAATCCATTAACCACAAAACTGAAACAGCAAGTCAACAGAATCACTCCGATAAACAACTTTCATTAACAGAAGATGTAGTAAATGTATGGGAGGTGTGGAACGATTCCAACTTCTGAACTAAAAATAAAAATCACTTTCCAGTATGAATCAGAGGAGCACAGAACATTTTTAGGGCACTGACAATATCTGTATGTTACTATGATGGTGGCTACGTGCATTAGGCATTTGTTTAAATCCACAGAATACACACTCAGTATATGGACTTTGCATGATGATCTTGTATTGATGTAGGCTCCCCAGTTGTAACAAATACTCAGCTGTACTGTGGGATTGCTAGAAAAGGGAAGCCTTTTCATGTATGGTAGGGGAAATTTCTAGACCTTCCTCTTACTTTTGCTGTGAACCTAAATACTGTCCTAAAAAAAGTCTACCAAAGCAAATGTCAACTCCTACTGTACTGAGATGGGAATGAGAGTGGGTGAGTGCTGATATGTGACAATTTGTAGAGGTTGTACAATTTCTGAAGGATGCATATGTATGCCACATGTATCTGAAAATTTGAAGGTTCGTCTGCAATGACTACTAGAGAGCTCAGGAATTTTGAGGTAAGAAATCTATAGTCTAAGAATAGAAGTATTATGAGGAATATTTGCTTTTAGAAATAATGAAAGCATTTCAGACAATCTACTTGTGTTCTCTATCTACAAACACAGTCAAGCAAATAGTCCGACTGCAGAAGCAGTTCTAAGAACCATATGCATTTGACAAAGGAGGGAAAAATCAGGCACTAATCATGCAGATTTACAGATGTACCTTAGGTAATCCTATTAAAATCATATTTAAAGCTTTGACAAAATATGATAAAGCTTATTTGGAATAAAATCCAGCATTTCCCCATGGGAGTATATTTTAGATAGAAGATAGATAGATAATAGAAATATATATTCATTCACTTGTACTACAATATTAAAATAATGGCTATAATTTCAACCTGCTTGTAAGCGATTGCACACTGAAAGCATAGTGCCTTTTCAATCTCTGATAGATAAATAAAACTGATTAGCAAAGATGTGTGCATGCAATTGTAATTCAACAGCATGATGTGAAGTGCAGCTTACAAGGCAAATTGCATAGGCCTTATCAGTTTTCTTTTTCTTTTTGTAATATCTTAAACAATGGCAATTGCAAACTACTCTGCAGATTCTTGGCAAGGGAAAAATGACAAGTATACAAAATCTTGTTAATACTGATCTTTTTATAGTATTCAGGTTCCAGGGTACATATGTACAGCATACAAATCTCAGAAATAATGAAATACTTCTTTTTTATCAAATTTGCTCCACACACTGGTGTTAGAGATTACATAGCTCATTCTGGAAATCTCCCTTGTCAACCATTTAGGTATACTTGAAAGAAATAGAACTCACACGCATACTCAAATCTGCTGCTGGTCTTTAAGAAAATTAGTAAAAAAAATTCTCTGTTATTTAAACTATAAAAAAACATATTTCAAAATTAAATATGTGTACCTAGGCTAATATATAAAAACACTGATGGTATGACAGAAAGAACACTGATTCATAACAGATGTTATTAACTTGTGTTGAATAGCTAACAAGTCTATCCCTTCATACAAATACACAAATGTATGTGTTATGAATAGTGTATAATATTTCAGGCTATGATATATAACACATACCTAATCTAATATTTTTTACATTTTTAATAGTAATAAAAAACTACAAAACTCAGAACCTTCTTGTGTTCATAGACATTTGGTTATGAAATAAGATTAGTACATTTTGATGAATAATTGATTTTAAAATGGTAAAGACAATAGTTAAGATATTTTGTTATATTTATCACTAAATTTCACCCCCAAATCCCTTGAAGAGTTCAAAATGAGATAAGATAGTTGACCTAATTCTTAGTTGTTATCCGTGGTTTTAAAAAAAGATGCTGAGTCAAAAATAGGACAATTTAAATATCTATTATACAAATTATCCTTACAGTAAAAAGTTAACATTATTCAAAGTTGAAAATGGAATTACATGAAGCACAATTTGGATGGTTATACAGGCATTATGCTTTAGAGATGAACATATTCTTAAGATATCTGTGTACTTGCTTGCTTGTTAGCCATTTGTCCAGATGTAATTAAGTCCTTTAATTTCATTTTTTATTCAGAATTTCCTGGGTGTTTATTTATTTTTACTAGTGGCAATCTTTTTTACTAGTACCTATTTGCAATACACAATGTTTACATTCCTTGTGTGGAGTTGGCACATGTATATAACACATTTTACTTCCTTTTTCCATCCTCTTGCTCTCTTCTCCCTCTCACCTTCCTTCCATCTCTTAATCTCCTTCCCATTGAGAAAATCTAACTCTCCTTGTCCTGGTATCCATCTTTTATTTTGCTCTCTATTTATAATGTGGGTTTCCAATATTAAGGAAACTATGCGATATTTAAGCTTGTGCATTTGATTTATTTCATTTAACATTATGGTCTCCAGATGCATCCATTTTCCTACAAATGACTTGAGTTTATCTTTTTTCAAATTTTAGTTTGTTAGACATATGCATAGTGCATAATTTTACATTCCTTGTGGGAAGTTTATACATGTGACTAACACATCTTATTTCATGTTTACATCCCCTCTCCTATCCCTCCCTCCCCTTTCCACCCATCTCTTTATCCCCTTCCTTTCTTTTATACATATTTGCAGCACATAGTGTTTGCATTCCTTCTGTGGAGTTGGCACATATACATAACACATTCCAATTTTTTTTCATCCCCTATCCCTGCCCACTCTCCTTCCCTCCATCTCTTGATCTTTTTCCCTTTGAGAAAGATCTGTCTCCCTACTTCTATTATATATCTTTTAATTTGTTCTTTATTTTTACTCTGGGTTTCTCATATAAGAGAAAGCTTGTGATATTTAAGCTTGTGCCTCTGATTTATTTCACTTAACATTATGGTCTCAAGGTACATCCATTTTCCTACAAATGACTTAAGTTTATCTTTCTTTATGGTAGAGTAATAATCCACTGTGTGGAAATAGCATATTTTCTTTGTCCATTCATCTGTTCATGAACTCATAGGCCACTTCCAAGATTTAACTATTATGAATTGTGCTGCTATAAACACGAGTATGCATGTATCACTGCAAAATAATGTCTTTAACTCTTTTGGGAAGATACCTAGAAGAGGAATACCCAGGTCAAATGGAATTTCTAGGTTTAATTTTTTGAAGAATTTCTATTCTGATTTCCATAGTGGTTGTACTAGTTTAAATATTCCCACCAACAATGTAGAAAGGTTTTTTTTTTCCCTTTCCCCCAGCTTGTGCTATTCAATTTCTTGATGATGTCCATTCTTTCTGGGATAAGATGGAATCTCAATGTTTTAATGTGCATTTACCTAACGGCCAACTATGTTGAGCATTTCTTGATGTATTTATTGGTCATTTTTACTTCTGTGACGTGTCTATTCATTTCACTTACCCATTTTTAGTGGATTTTTTTCTGAGTTCTCTATATTCTAGATATTAGTCCTCTGTTTGAGGAATAGCTGGAAAAATTGTTTTTCCCATTCTGTAAGTCTTCTTTTCCCTCTGTTGACTATTTGTTTGTTGTCTAGAAAGATTTGATATAATCTTATTCATTGACTCTCAGTACTATGTCCTATGCATTTAGGGTTCTGTTCTGGAAGTTCTTGCCTATGCCTATGGCATCAAGAGTTTTATTTATTTGTCTTCCAGTAGGTTAAATGTTTCTGTTTTAGCATTTAGTTCTTGGATTCATTTTGATTTTAGTTTAGTACATGGTGAGAGATATGGGCAGAACCAATATAGTCAAAATGATCATACTTCAAAAATTGATACAATAAGTCCTGGAATGAATGAACAAGTTATGTTTTAGGAGAATGTTCATAAGTCAAATTCACTTGTAAGTCAGAAAAAGTGAGTCTTATTCACCTTTAACACAAATATAAAATATATATTGCTTATTGCTTTCCACCTCCTGGAAGTCTCTTTCACACCGCCACTGCTTTTCCTCTTGCTTCTGGACATCCTGGACTCTAATTGAGCACTGTACAGCTGCAGCACAACTGTGACAATGGTCAGTAGACATACGAGCCACTTCTGCTATTTGTTCTCATCTACGAATGTTCGTAAGGTGAAGCCCATTCTTACCTGTTACTTATTCCATGAGAATAGGTAAAATATACACGAGAAGAGTTCACTAAACATTCTAGAGCTGCACTTTTTTAGTGACTTCATTTTTCAAACAAATATTTTTGCTTGAAGCACATGAAGGACATTTTCAACGGCAGAGCCAGTAACCGAGAGTGAGGCAGGCAGGAGATGGTCACCGAAGCACTGCACTTGGACTCTAAATAACCGGGAATGCAGCTCTGGGGGCATAGTTTTTTGGTTTTGGCTTCCAGGAGAAACAGGCACAGATTCTCTTTGAAGGAAATCTTGGTACAGGAGAGATCTATAAACTCATTGCAACTCACTAAACATATGCAGTAGATACAATGAGGATGCAGAGGAACAAGTCAAAAACTACCACGCACAGCCATCACCTCAGCGATCACAATGAGAAAGTGAAATAACTGCACGAAATGTATAATGAAATGAAAGAAGGCATTACAGTTTGTAAGATGGTAGTGCGATGTCAGTTATTTACACACCCAGGACAAATATTGCTTCGGGAAAGGATAATGAGATATTTTAGGTAAGTTGACACTGAAAGTTTACTGCTGATATGCCTATAAGAAAGGGTATAATTAAAGAAGGAAAATGATTCTACAGCAAAACCCTAAGTTGCAAGAAAGAATGGTAAACAGCAAAAAGATAAATATGTAGCTAAGCCAACATTGTTTGTAAATAATAATAATAATAATAATAGAATACAAATCCTAATAAATTTACAATATCTAATTTAGGGGTTTAATAATGGAAATAAAAATGCTTTATAACAATAATATGTGTGTCTGAAGGTCAGTAATCTGAATTAAAATGCTCTAACTTGTATTGTATGATATCTAAAATGGGCACATACTAAATAAAATGCTAAGTATGCGTTAAGTTAAATATGCATGATTATTTAAAGTACAGTAACAAAAATAAAATTTTAAGTAAAATGTTAGAAATAATGTTTGACTTTTAAGATAAGAGAAAAAATGCAACAAAGAAACATAAACAAGAAAAGAATTATCAATTTAAAAGGCAGATAGGGAGAAAAAGGAGGCAATAATAAAATAGATACAAATATATAATTGCAATAGCTGTATATATGGATTATATTGAACAGTTAAAATAGGAGATTACATTTATAAAATTGTGTCTATGAATACTTTACAGCAAATATATTAAAATCTAACCATACAAAATATTGAAATTACATAATCAAAAATAATGTAGCAGGCAGATATCATCAAAATGAAATCAAGGGTATAAAGATCTCGAAAAAGATCTTAGGTAAAAAATAGTTCAATTTATCAGAAACCTACTAAATATTTGCATGTAAATAATAAATTAGAATTAGTATATTAAGAATTTAAATCAACTGTATATCAACAATTGAGAGATTTCAACTGTTATCCATTTTGACCTAAAAAAATTAAATAACAGTAATGATTGACTGGCTTAATAAACATGATCTATCAAGTATGTATATATGCATATATATGCATAAAAACATATCCATACAAACATACCAAAACCATGAATTATACACTATAAGCATAGCTAAATATTAGAATTCAAAATATTTTCACTGAAACATAAAACAAAGTTTTATGAGATCACAGAACAAATGATGTAATTGTTTTGTTTTGTTTTGTTTTGTTTTAAAAACAAGGTTTCGCTATATA
>RJWT010054044.1:0-10337 GCA_004365215.1 Cuniculus paca | reverse complement strand
CTCTGCTTTTCAGCAAAGTGAGCAGGGGCACAGCGTGTGTGTGTGTGTGTGTGTGTGTGTGTGTGTGTGTGTAAGAGACAGAGAGACAGAGAGAGAGGGGGAGTGGAGAGGGGAGCTCTGTTCTTTGTCTGGGTTTCTCAGCCCTTGCCAGGGTCCCTGCCGGGGTCACCTGATGGCCTGTCCCTGGGACAGCCAGAGATTAGGTCTCCTAGCAGGGACGTTGTGGGCCTTCAGAGCCCGGTGACTTGGTGTCATCCGGAGACGGAGACAGCTCACAGGCAGTTCACAGGAGAACTCGCCCCGGGGAAGCTGCTCCTGGGAGAGCGGGCTACGAACATTTAACACGAGTGTCCTGAAGCGAAACGGTTCCCACTTCGGAGCCCAAGCGGGGATTCTTGGAACCTGATCTTTTAATTTACGTGTTTTCTTAAATAAACTGCCTATGGCAGGTCTGCTCAAGTTAAAACAAATCTCTAGCAGAAACAGGAGCTTTAGATGAAATAATTAATTCTAAATATTAGACCAGCTTCCCACTAGGATTGCCCAGCAGCTTGCCTGCCTGCTTAAACAGAGGGCTTCTCCCCACAGCTGCAGGATGCAGCGCCCCTCACCTCCGGAGCCAGTGGCGGGGGGCGGGGAGGTCCGCCAGGCTCCTTGCCCGGGATCCGCGCTCCGGCACCTTTCCCAGGGTCCCTGAGCCAGGAAGCAGCTGAGCGGTGCCGCGGTCCCCGGCCAGGCCTGCACACGCTCAGCGTCTCGTCTTGCCTGTCCGTTTTGCAACGTGTGACATCTTGTGGTTTCACTCACAGTCGTCTGTGTTGCTCAGTGTGATGTTTGTTACCAACCAAAGGAGTTCTTGGGTCTAAAGTAATGCATCCCCACATATGAGTGCTGCAGAGCCCACATGCACCCTCATCCAGAGGCCGGGGACCCCCAGGGCCAACAGAGGCTTAGTCCCCTCCCAGGGGCTCCTGCTGGCTGGTGCATGTGGGGCAAAGGTGTAAAGGGGGTCAGGGGCTTGACGATGAGGAAGAGGGGGAGAGACCAGGTGGAGATGGCTCGTGGTGGACAGCGCATAAAGGTGGGGAGGTTGCAATTGTCATGGCCCCGAGAACCAGCATTCGCCACTTTTTCTGGAGCTGGGATACTGTGTGCTGCGGTGGAGACTGCTCAGGTTTGAAGACAGCCTCCTTGCGCTGCCTGGTTCAGGCACTCGTCAGCAGGACACTGGGGAGAAGCGTCTGCCAGGGAAAAGCTGCGGGGCGGAGGAGCAGCTGCCCAGGGAAGGAGCCCAGCTGTGGCCGGGCAGGCAGGCGGCATCCAGGCTCCCCCTGGAGAAAATGGGAAGAGGAGGGACAGGAAGAGCAAAAGGCGTTTAGAAAGGAAAGAAAATAGAAGCTTTCCAGGAAAACAGGTGAAATGGCTTCTCTACCCTCAGCCCTGGGAGCTGAGCGGGTAGAAGGTCCTTTTACCCTACCCACTCCGGGGCAGTGGGCGCGGCAGTCCTTTCCGGCGGTGGGGGGACTGGCCCGCCTCCCTCCTTCCTTACATTTGCCGGGGTGGCAATCAAATGCCTGGGGAAAGACAGTGCTTCTAGAGCTTTCCCTCCTCGCAGCTCGGTTCTGAAGCCCTAGGTGGCTCCTGTGCCACTGCTAATTGGTCCACCTAGGAGCTCGGTTGCTTCCATTCTGCAGGGCAAGGAGAGGCCTGGCCAGGCTTTCTCCAAGGCGGCGAGCGAGTTGGAAGGAACGGGGACAGCAGGTTGCAGGGGAACTGATGGTGGCTCCCATTTTTGGTTCCAACTGGGCCCGAGTCATTGGCCTTGGCCCGGAAGGATGTAGCCTGGTGGGAAGCAGCCCAGCCTGGCCTACATTTCCAGGTTGTCCTGCTGCTCTCCCGCAGTGGGGAGAGAAGGAGAGGACCCCATCCTAAGCGGTTACGCGACTGACTAGCTGTTCAGCCTGCAGGCTGAGATGCTAATCAGCAGCATCTCTAGCAGAAGGGGGTCACAGGGAAGGGGCTGTGTGTGAAAGCTCTTATCAATCTGGGTCAGTGCGGACTTGCTGTGGAGGGCAGAGCACCCTAGTGTAGGAGGAAATGCGTCTTCCCGAGACTCCAACCCAGGAAGAAAATGGAGCTGCAATTGGTGCTCATTTTTTTCTTTTCTTTTTGTGCAGTGCTAGGGACAGAACCTGGGGCCTCAAGCCTGCTAGGCCAGTGCTCAACCACTGGGCTCTGTCCACCACCCTTGGTGGAATTTTTCAGAGGAAACTCCTCTTTTTATTTGTTCGCTTTTGACATTGGGTTTAGGGAAATTGCCCAGGCCAGGCTTGAACTTGCAGTCCTCCTGCCTCAGCCCCACAGAGTGCTGGGAGGAAACTGTTTTTAAAACATTAGCAAGTAGGAGATGGATATTGAGACACTAAAATGAGGTAGAAAATAGTGTTGGAGAGAATTGGTGAGCGTCAGAAACTGGGTGAAATAATATGAAGTGAAATGATAGACCTCAGGAGTTAATTATAGCTTGAAAAGTGGGTAAAGTCAGGAAGTGGGAATGGTGGAAGATTCAGAAACTGCCAAAGGAGGAAGTGTGAATGGGAAAGTGAACGAAGTCCTCAGATTGAATTATAAGATATAGATGGCCCCAGGTATCGGAGGTTGGTCATCTAGTGTAATTTCCACATAGCATCCAAAGGAGAAAATACCTATGCCATTTAATAACAGGGCAACAGAGTCAGGCAGGGAGCCATTGTCTCCAAAGGGTTTCCCGTTTCCTTTCTCCTGGTCCTGCTTTCTCATCTCACAGTATCCACTGGTCTGCTTCATCGTCTACATTTTTGAGATTTTCTGACATTCCATAGTGGTAGTCTTTTTGACCTTTTTTGGGGGGTGCCATGGATCGAAACCCAGGCCTTACACATGCAAGGCAAGGCCTCTACCACTGAGCCGCATCCCCAGCCCCATAGTTGTAGTCTTTTTATTCTTGGTTTCATTTTCATAATCTTTTTAGATTCATTCATGTTGTTTTGCGTGTCAATAGTTCAATTCCTTTTTAGTTTTGAGAAGTATTCCGTTGCATGAATATGTCGCAATTTTATCCACACACTTACTGATGGATAGTCCTATCAGTCAGTATTTACTATGAAAATAGAAGCAGTAGAATATGTACACACACACACACACACACACACACACACACACACATGAATTGGTTCATGTGATGAGAGACTGACAAGTATGGAATCTGTAGGACAGGCTGGTAGCCTGGAAATTGTGGCAAGAATTGATATTGCAGTCCTTAGTTGAAGGCAGTTTGTTAAGTTTTGTGTCTAGATGCCCATCCAAAGCCTCATGCAGTCATGGGAGCAGGCTTCTAGAGTTTATGGTTGATTCATGGTCCAATGTTAGGATTATGGGTGTGAGTGCTACACCTACCCTGGAGGAGTAGCCTGCATACAATATAAGTGAGGGAAAGAGGCTTACTGTCTCCACTCCTCCCCTTTCGCTCTTGTTGCTTTTACTGTCTTCCACCACCACAAACAGTTGCCCTCTGCTACACCACCCTGCCTTAGACCCAGCATATTATGGACTGAAACTATCTCAAACTATAGCTAAGTAAACCTTTCCTTCTTTAATTTTAGGTGTGAGTTATTTTGTCTCAGCAATGAAAGAAAAGAAACCAACACCAAATTTGGTACCAGGAATGGGGTTGTTGCAGTGACTATACTTCATCATGTGGCTTAAGAGTCTTTGGGAATGACTTGTGGGAAGAGTTTGGAAAGGTTTGGAGGTGTCACCTGAAAGAGTAGCACTGGAATGCCTTAAGTTGTTCTGTAGGGAAGATTCTGGTTAGAGCTCAGAAGACCAGAAGGTTGATTGAAATCCTGCAAGTAAAGACCAGGTTTGGGAGATTTCTGCTGGCAAGGACTGCCCTCATTGTTGGAGTCCAGACAATGTATGTTGTGGCTTGACAGAAAGTTTGTCTGCATTTTGCTTGTGTCCAGAGGTTTTGCCTGAGACTGAGATTAAGAGTGGTGGACTATTAATCTGGCAAAAGAAATTTCAAGGCAGTCTAATGTTGAGGTAGTGGCATGACTATTGTTGGGGGCTTTTATCCAGATCTATGTTGAGAATCAAGAGCAAAGAGTTGAGCAGAATGATTTAAAATGTTGTGAGTTTGATCAGAAAGAAAGCTTCAGTAAAGCCGTGGACTGCAAAGATAGGGCAGAGGAGCTCTCAATTGCTGAGAAGGAAAAGGAGAATATAAAAGGTGGCCTGAAGGCATCAAAAGAAGCAGCAAGTCACCACCCTTTGCAGCCTCAAAACTGCGAAAGTGAAAAAGTTTGCTTTGGGGAGGAAGTTGCAGAATACCATGTTCCAGAATGGCAGTGGAATAGAGACTTTGTTCCTCAGAATCAGGTTCAAAGTGCTCAGTGATCCAGGCTATAGTGAAGAGAGAGGAAAACCTGGCTACTTCTCCAGATGGCAGTGGATCTTGGCATTCATGTGGCACTGGTTTTAGGTGCATGCAGAATGCAAGAGTTCTGAGGTTAAAGGCTTCTACCCAGATTTCAGAAGAAAGCCTGGGAGGCCAGGCAGTGTGCTCCTTGTGAAGCTGTGAGTGTGAATCCAAAGGTGCAGCGGAGACACCAGAAGTTTGGAGAAGCCAGAATCGTGGATCACCTGAGGGAACCTGCAAGGTGGGAGCAAAGCCAGCCCAAGAGAGAAGACATGGGAGCTGAAACCACCAGAAGGGCCATAGGGGTGGAGCCACCCAAGCCTTTTGAAGCTCCCAACTTGCCACAAGTTGCATTGGGTGCTGTGCATGGAACTACAGGACTTAATATTTACCCTGCTGGATTTTGAACTTGCTTTGGTCCCAATCCTTTATATCCCTCTGTTTGTACCTTTTGGAAAGGTATATGCCATTGAATATTGGAAGTGTTAGCTTTTCATTTGTACAGGAGCTCACAGCTAAGAGTTTGCCTTAGATTTTGGAGGACGCTTGGGACTTGGACTTTTCAGCAATCCTGCAACTGTTAGGATTTTGGCAACTCTTAGAGATGGACTAAAATGTCTTTTGCATAAAGGGAAGTACATGAATCTTTGGGAGGCCAGGGGTGGAATGTTATGGTTTGTGTCTGGATGTCCCCTGCCCCAAAGCCTCATGCAGTCATGGGAGCAGGCTTCTATAGTTTGTGACTGATTCATGGTCCAGTGCTGGGATTATGGGTGTGAGTGCTATATGCACCCTGGGGCAGGTAGCCTGCATGCACAAGAGAGGGAAAGAAGTTTGCTCTCTTCACTCCTCCCCTTTTGCTCTTGTTGTTTTTGCTTCCACCACCATGAACAGTTGCCTTCTGCCATGAGCCACCCTGCGTTGGAGCTTGTAGATTATGGACTGAAACCTCTGTAGGCTGTGAGCTAAATAAACCTTTCCTTTCTTAATTTTGGACGTTGGGTATTTTAGCTCAGTAATGAGAGAAAGGTAACCAAACACAGTTGAAAGCAGAATTCTTTCCTTTTTGGGGAACTTTAATTTTGTCTCTTAAAACCTTCAATTTGTGGGACAAGATCTTCCCACATTATGGAGGGTGATCTATTTGTTTAAAAATTAATCAAAATTTATCCAGGCGTGGTGGCTCACGCCTGTAATCCCAGCACTTGGGAGGCTGAGACAGGTGGATCTTTGTGAGTTCGAGACCAGCCTGGGCTACAAAGTGAGCTCAAGGCCAGCCTGAATGGCATAGTGAGACCCTGTCTCAAAAAACAGGGCTGGGGATCTAGCTCAGTGGTCTAAGCGCCTGCCCGGCAAGTGCAAGGTCATGAGTTCAATCCCCGGTGCCACAAAAAAAAAAAAAATCACATTTTAAAAATTACCTTTTCAGCAACACCTCAACTGGTGTTTGACTAGACAGCACTGTAGCCTGGCCAAGTTTACACATACAATTAACCATCACAAAGTTGTTGCTAATTTCGGGCTACTGTAAATACAGCTGCTGTGAACATGTGTGTACAGGCCTTTCTACAGACATGTGATTTCATTTCTCCTGGGTAAATGCTCATGAGCAGAGTGACTGAGTTATATGGCTGATGTATGTGTCATTAAAAAATCCCTTCCACACTGTTTTTCAAAGTGGTTGTACCATTTTACACTCCCACCAGCCGCACATGAGAGTTCTAGTCCCTCTCACATCCTCACCGGACTGTTTGTCTTCTACTTGGTACAACTTGATTTAAATTTGTATTTGATGACTAATGATGTGCCACATCTTTACCACAGTGTCCCCTTTTCTTGCAGGTTATTTTGCTTTTCAAGTTGGAAAGGCAAGATTAAAATGCAAGGTGATGCCCCCAGCCGTCACTGGGTCCCTGGAGTTTGAGAGAGTGTTTCGTGCACAGTAAGTAGTGTGCTTCCGACCCTCTGAGTCTGTGCCTGCTGCAGGTGCACCATTGCTAATTGGGGAAGAGTTCTGGGAAGGCCCTAAGGTCCTTGGCCGTGTCCAGCCGTAACTGATAACTCTTCCCAGCCAAGACCGCTCATAGCCCATGGAGCTGGAAGCATCCAGTGTGTGGAGTCTCTACCCAGCTTTATCACAGACTCAGCAGGGTATGTTTACCGAAAAGGCTGAGATCTTAGCAGAAACTTCTTTGCCTCTCAAGCAGAACAACTGGGCAAATAGACCCCTCCGACACCATGAGAATGCAGGAGATTCAAGTGGATTTAATGATTCTATAATTTTTAAAAATCTTTTCTGTCTTTATTTCTCCCTGTTACTTCAAGGCAAAGATGATCAATATACCCCCTGCCTATTTCTCCACAAATCATTTGCCAAAATTGGAAACGTGGATACATGAGAAATCTCTCCTGGTCTCATGATCCTCAGTGTCTTAGATCGTCTTGTGCTCCTGGCTTTTTTTAGACCCACAGAGAATGTTCTGCCATAAATCCCATGGATTTGCCTGCTGCAAGGTGCTAGGATTCCCTATATATTTTGTCCCCAAGATTAAGTACTTTAAAAAAACATTGCATGTCGTCGTTTGTACCTTGCTGGGTACTTTTGTTATTATTTTGTGACTTTTCCTTTACATCCACGCGTGAGGTTGGCCTGTAGTTTATCTGTCTTGTACGGTCCTTGTCCCATCTGGGTATCAAGGTGATAGTAGTGTCAAATGAGCTGGAAGAGTCATCCTGTTCTATTTTCTCAGATAATTTTAATTAGTGCATTTGAATTTGAAGTGTTCCTTCAAGTTTATGTAAAACTTGGCTTCAGACTATCTGGATCTGATGTTTTTCTTGGGAAGATTTTGGACTATGAGATTTTCTTTTTCTTTTTTCTTTTTTTTTTTTTTTTTGCAACACCAGGGATTGAACTCACAACCTTGTACTTGCCAGGCAGGCGCTTAGGCCACTGAGCCAAATCCCCAACCCCTGGACTATGAGATTTTCTTCCCTTAATGATTATTGGACAATGCTGTTTAATTATTTTTTTATTTATTTTTATTTTTATTTTTATTTTAGTACTGGGGATTGAACTCATGACCTCATGCTTGCCAGGCAGGCACTTGTGCTGCTGAGCTAAATCCCCGGACCTATTTATTTATTTTTTTTATAACCTCTTGACTTTAGTTTTGGCAAGTCATGGCATTGAGCTGACATCATATATCTTGTTCATTCACTGGTTCCAAGGAGGATTTTGCAGACTTTTCCCTGGGCTTGGACATGTCAGGTGAATACCACTGATAGTTCAAGAGGTAGTTTTAAGAGATGTGGGGACTAGATTTTAAATAATGTCAAGCCACATGATGAGAAGTCTTTGAATCCTTATGGTCTTCTTAGGGTCTGCTTGGCCTTTGTCTTTCATTTTTATTCATTAAGTAAAAATGCCCATTAAATATTTATTGAGCATCACTATATATGGTGGCCTGCCTCTGTGAGTGCATCAGGCACCAGTCCTTGCCCTTTTGGAGTTTAACTGGTAGCTGAGGAAGATTGAAAATAAACTACAAACATCATGTTACAAGAAAATATTGTATTAGAGGGAGCTGTGTGCTAAGAAAAAAGAAAAAACAGAGAGCCATGCAAGAGGTCTTGAGTGGGGGTGTGTTGCCTGTGAAATGGGGTGGTCAGTGTCTGCCACCCCCAGGAGGTGGCCCTTGAACAAAGGCTTGAGGCGAGGGTGTTGCCACGTGTATGTGTAGAGAAAAAGCTCTTGGGGTATCAGGGAAGCCAGGGCAAGGACCCTATGTGGGAACCTGCTTGGGGGGCTGGCAGGAGGTCAGGGCAGGCGAGGCAACTGCCAGCTGGGAGGAGGTGGGGGGTCAAGACAGAGCAGTGACGGGCACCAGTCATGAGGGCCCAGGTCGCTATGAGGGCTCTGATTTTCTTTTTTGTCTTAGTGAATTGGAAAGCCGTTGTGGAGTTTAGGCAGAGGAGTAACCTGATCTTTTGGGTTCAGATGGTCACAGTCTCTTGGCTTTGCTCAGTGAAGTCTGCATGGAGCCATCAGTAAAAACAAGGTTCAGTGATGAGGCCACTGCAATGGTCCAGGTGACAGATGCAGTGGCTGGAGTCAGGGAGATAGCAGAGGAGGTGATGAGGCATGGTTAGGGTTGGGTGTAATTTGAGGGTAGAACCCTCAAAAGAATTCTGTGACATAATGAATGTAGAATGTAAGAAGAGTCAAGAGTAGCTCTTGAGTTTGGGACCCGAGCATCCTAAAAGATGGGAATACCATTAACTGAGATGGATAAAACTGCAGGAGGGGAGGCTTTTTTATTTTTATTTTTGGAGGGGGTCAGGAGGTTCAGTTTTATGACATGACTTATGCTACAGCCACACGGTCTTAGTGGCTTTTCTCATTGCTGGGACAAAATACCTGACACCCACAACTTAGAGGAAAAAAGGTTTATTTTAGTTCACAGTTTGTAGAGGTTTCAGTCCATAGTGGATGGGCTCAAAGGCAGGATGGTGTTGCAGAGGAGAAACAGTCCATGGCAGGGCAGGCAGGCAGCAGTGAAGCAGCCGAGCAGCAACAGTTTGCCTTCCCCTTTATCCCATCCAGGTTTCCACTCTATTGGCTGGTGCCCTCACACCCAGGGTGGGCCTTCCCATTATCCACACACAGAACAGTGCTAAACCAATGAATCAGTGGGCTCATTTAGTTATCAGACTCCCCATCCACATTCACACACCCCAAATCCAGCCACCTCTGAAAAGTCCCCCCAAAGAGCATATGAGGCTTTGGAGGGATATCTAGATACGAGCCATAATACAAGCGATGCCTTAAGCACTATGAGCTACAGGGCTATCCGGATTGTTTGTTATTATATCAAAAGCAGAGAAGCACACTGTTATGTACTTTTCCAAGTAGAGAGAGAGAGAGTGTGTAGGCTGCTGGATGCGCAAATCCGTGTTTTAGGAGAGAGATGTGAGGTGCAGATATAAATCCATCTTCATCAGGAAGGTGTTCTAAACCGTGAGACTGGATGAGAGCATTAGGGCGTGGTAGATAGAAGTAAAGAGGAAAGAGGACCAAAGACTGAACCTGGAGTCTCTGGCACTGAGAATTCAGGATGATGACAAGAGGCAGTGGGCTCAGTGAGCTGAGGAAAGATTTGAGAGGCTTTACTGAAATGGCATATGGTCCTTGACTGGTTATCTGTGCAATAAAAAAACAAAAAAACAAAAAACCTGGAGAGTGAGTTGGAAGCCCCATATGCATGGCTGGGCTTACTGAGTGGCTGGTCTCACTAAGGGTGAGTAAGCACCCTCACCCTCTACCACTCTGAGAGTCCCCCAGAGTCTCTGACTCGGTTTCTGCAGATCCTGTGATAGGAGAGTGGTCCTTGTATAATCTTTCAGCCAATTCCTCTATGTCAGTCTCTGGACTCCAAGGCACCAGGGCCCCCAGCTCCTGGACCTCCTGGGGTTCTGGGGCACATCTGGTCTTAGTCTTCATTGGCTTTTTCCTCTGCTGGCATTTAGTAGCAGCTTCCTGCCTTTGCCTGCTCAGCGTCTGCCTTTTTGTGCCTGTCCTTCCTCAGAACCCTGCCAACATCTCTCTTCCCTTCTCTTTGTGCTAGATGGCATGTGTCTATTTTTTTCTAAAATTCTTTTACCAGCATTATAGTGAGGTTTCAGGAGCAAAAAAGAAAATAAACACAGGTCAATCTGCCATGTTTAGGAAGAGATCCCTGTAATAGGTTCTCGGTGCCCCTTGGACACTTATTTCCAAACTCATCAGAGAGCTCGTGCTCAAAGCCTTTAGTACCAATAATATCCAACTAGAATTTAGGAGCCTGTTTCCATGGGGTTTATCACTAACCCTTTATTT
>RJWT010054043.1:0-10338 GCA_004365215.1 Cuniculus paca | reverse complement strand
AAAGACTCTGTTATTTTAGGGACTTTTTATAGAGTAGACGGGTCCAAGGTGGGGAAGAATGGGAATTCCTAAGGTGGGCATAAGGTGGGACAGAACTATGGTTAACCAATAAGGTTAATTGCTCAGGTAAAATTGATTAAGTCCAGGACAAATGGGGAAGCGAGTCACGTAGCCAGCGAGCATGTTTAATGAGCAGTGATTCTTTCCCTACCCTCCCTCAATCTTAAGCAGACATTTTCCAGCACACATTCTCATTCTTCACCCTAAAACCTCCACCCGCATCATGGTGGTCAGCAAGCCCTAACCACTCATAGTCACTTATCACATCTTAAGACCATGCCCACTGAGTATCTCCTGTGTCCCTCTCATCTAAGCCCTACAACAGGCCCTCAGAAACCAAAAGGCACAATGCTAACCCCTCCCAAGATTCCTCCCTTCTAGAGACAATCTATCTGCCTACTCCCCTCCCAGCACTCCTACATGTAAAGCCCAAGTCCTTAGCATGGTCTACAGGGATGTCTTAGATCTCCCCTGCCTAGCTCCCACTTCATTTTACCTCCACATCAAGATCCTTCATGTGCTGTGAATAACAACCTATCCTATTTCTTTCACGGTAAACTTCTCTAATACTCACTCCAGATAATTGGGGTAGCAGGACAAGCATCACTCACTAAATACACACCAATAAAAACAAGCAGTTACTTTTAGAAAAATTAAGCCATGTGGCCTCTACTTGAATTATTTGCAGGTAGAGCTTACTCTCAATTCCTGTCCTGTTTCCCAGCCTGTCCTTTCTGAAAGTTCTACTACTCTACTTCTATGACTTTACACTAAGATCTCAAAGGGCAGCCCTTTGCAGTGTCACCTGATTTCTTCTACGTGCTGTAAGTGGAGTACAAATCGAGTTCCAAATGCAACTCCATAACCACCACATGGATTTCTTTTAGAAGGCAAAAACCTATTTGTCTATCAAATGGAAACTTTCTGCCTTAAAATTCCAACAAATTTTTCATGGTTCTTGTGTACAACTGTCTATTTAAGGACTCATAACTTATTTCAGGCAGAGTGGTAAATGTGTCGAGCAGGATGATTCTCGTGGACCTTCCGAACTGCAGCCCAGAGCTACAGCACAAGTTTCGAAGTGAGACAATCACTGAGGAGGAGCTGGTGGGGCTCATGAACAGGTTTGTGGAAGATGCAAAGAATGGGGTGCATGAGAAAGAAGGCTGGCCCAATTCTGCATATGGGGTGTCCAAGATCGGTGTCACAGTCCTATCCAGAATCCAGGCCAGGAAACTAAGTCAAGAGAGGAGAGGAGACAAGATCCTGCTGAACTCCTGCTGTCCAGGGTTGGTGAGAACTGACATGGCGGGACCCTCAGCCCCAAAAAGCCCAGAAGAAGGAGCAGAGACCCCTGTGTACTTGGCCCTTCTGCCCTCAGATGCCAAGGGCCCCCACGGAGAGTTTGTTGAGAACAAAAATGTTGTACAGTGGTGAGCTCCACTCATACCTCCCAGAGTCCCTTTCTGTACCATGGCTCAATGTGACCCAAAGGACATTTATACTGTCCAGTGCATCCCCATGCAAAAAATAAATCAACAGATTCCCATCTGGGACTCAATATAGATAGACTACGAATAGAGTAGACTATTCACTGAGTGGCCATTAATTCTGTGATTTCTTTAGTAGTTTCCTCTGTGATATACGGAGAGAAAAAGTAAAGTTGCTGGAAATATGAATAAAATCAGTAGCCAAACAAATTATTCTTTCAGAATGTCTGATTCTGAAGGTTGTTTTCATGCTGAGCTAACTCCACCTCAGACAGTCACATCTTCAGCTCTGTGGGCAATGCAGTATGCAGCAGCAACTCAGGGCTGCCGCAGTATGACAGGAAAGCAGACACACGTGGCAACCCAGGAGCAGAGGTGGACACAGGTCATGGGCTTGGGTTCATCACCCCTTCAGAAAACACAGACAATGCCATGGTGACCAAGGCAGCTGCCTGGTTTCTTGAAAAGGTCCTATTCACTGTGGAAAACAACCAAGGGCAGTGTGTGAAACGTGACTGGTGCTTGTGTGGAACATTTGAGCATTTATGGCTCTGAGATGAGAACATGAGTGTTCAATTTCCCAGTATGAATGCTATTTATGTGGGGAGGAAGTGTCATGAGGGTCGCAATATTCCCCCATTTCAGCCAAATACATCCAAGGAAGTGAACAGGATAACAGAATGTTTACCACTGCAGGGCACTGGTGGATGTATGGTGTCTACTTTTTTCCACCTTTCTGTTTGTAGACAGCTGTCAATACATGGGGAGAAACAGAGGCATAGCTCAGTGAGAGAATATTTTCATTGCATGTTTGAAGCCCTGGGTTCCGTGCAAAGCATCAGTAGACCAAACAACAAAACAAAGCAAACAAAACAAAACACAAGACAAAAATGTGTAGGAAATTGCTGGTTCTGTCTCAGTGCATGATGTCAGGCAGGATGTCCGTGTCTTGCTGTGTCCCAGTCTCCTTGAAACTGTCAAATGGGGACAACGGTCCCAGGATGGCATACCTCCATATAAGGTACTGAAAATCCTGCCTGATACTTAGCTGTGTCCAGTGTCCGGCTCACACCATCATCCGCTGGCCAAGAGCAGCACGTGTTCACTGCCCGTCACCCAGCTGGGCCACAGCGGGTATCAGACAATGTGTCCTCTAGCCCCTCCTCAGGCCCCTACTGCCATGCTGTTGCTCCCTCTCCACCAGCCATTTTCAGGCTCACAGTCATGAACAGTGACCAACCTTGAAAACAAGGTAGGGCCTTTAAGAGTGACATTTATTTACAGGTTTCTGCTCTCAACAAAATCATTCCCTTGCTCCTTGTTATTTTGGTAAACAGATACCAACAAGAGAGCAAAAACGTGTAGGTCAAGACTATAGTATTTCAACTGCTACTTTGGAGATGCATAGTTCATCTGCAAAGACATTTTTTCCTACTACCTTAATAACACCTAGTTTCTTTAAGAACGTAAAAGAAAACACCATTTCAAATTCAAGTACCTGATTATTTCTGAGTTGAGGGCACATAATGTGGCCCAACTGTATTACTAAGGACTTTTTTTTAACCAGAGGATGGGTACTTCCTACTAAAATACAATTACCAAAAAGGAGAAAATTATCACTGTCATATAGGCAAAAATATACTTATTCTTATGACATGAAGTACCCAGGTAGATATAGGCAGTTGAAAAGCTAAAGGGCATATACTTACGGAGTAATGAAAAGTTAAATTAAGGTAAATGGAGACAAGACTGGAGTGTTCCCAGTGTAAAGAAAATTTATTAAATCACTACTAGACAATACACTACTAGACAGAACAAAACTTACACACATATCTATTATCAAAATTTATTAATAAAAAAATCTCAGAATGAACCGATCCATGAAGGAAAGCTTTAAGTCTTCCCTTGCAAAGATTTTTCAGTCTTGTATAAGGCAATACCAACCTGCGGAAGGGATCGGCACAACCTGACTGCACTAGCAGATAAGCCAAAAGGACAGGGAGGCATTCCAGAGGGCTGACTGGGTTTTTCAGATTTACAATGGCACTCCCAAGTATGCCTCCTCCTCTGCTAGCCGATGCTGCCTAATTCCCTAGTACGTTCATTTTCCCATTCTGCAAGATGCTATTCTTTCCTCAGATCCCCCAGACTAATCCCTCTGGCTGATCAGACACCCTGGAGCAGAGCCGCCCCACACCCCTGCAACCAGAGCCACTCATCAAGTTGCCTGCCAGACCCACTCTGTGCATTTTGTTTTTCTAATCACATACTCCCTTTCTCTCCTTCACCAAGATGAGCCTTAACATCTCTCAGCTTTCCAAGCCCTTCCAAAAGAATTCAAGTCACACACAGCAAGTTCCATGTTCAAGGTGGAATTAAGTTCAAAATCAACAGCAAGGGCTGGAGATTTAGCTCAGTGGCATAAGTGCCTGCCTGGCAAGTGCAAGGTCATGAGTTCAATCCCCCGTACGAAGAAAAAAAAGAAAGAAAAAAATCAACAGCAAAAACCCAGACAATCAACAAAGAGTTGTATTTGTCTGACTATATTTTTCTTAAGGAATATACATATATTTCAGGAAAAGAAAAACTTTTATAAATATTTTAATACTAAACTTATTGAGACACTATGAAATTAACACAATTACCTGCGGCCTCTGAAATTATAAGCGGGACTGAAAGTGGTAGCCATTAGCTTTCAGATATTTATGTTTTTCTTTTGCTGAATTATGTATACATTTTTTGATTCTCTTTCTCTCTCTTGTGATTACAGGCAGTGCATACAATGCATATCATAAACAGTTTCATGTCAATGGAATGAACAATTTATGTAAATGAAATCATAAAATATGTGCTACTTGTGACTGGCTTCTTTTACACAGCATAACTTCTTTTAAATTCATCCATATGGATTTAAATGTACCCAGGATTTCTTTTGATCAGATAATATAAAAAGACTGACATGAAGATAATTTGAGGAGTTTGTTCCTTACTGTTCCTAAGAGGGGTGACATACCGTACCATGTAGGACCACATGGAGTACAGCCAGGGTGGAACCACTCAACCCTCTCGCAAGGAATATTGGTCCTGCAAAACAAGTGTTTGATGCAAGAACTAAAGACAGTGTCAAGTACAGTTCTGTGAGGGTAAATAATCACAAGCAAGGGAGTCTTGAGAGTGTCCTCATTTGTAATCTAACAACACGCTTTCTATTGTTTTCTAATAGACTCCTTGGAACTGTGCACCTTAACACAAATATCTGTGTTAAACCAGTAGCCAGTAAAGATGTGAATTTATCCCACAAATTATTAGATTGGGATAAAATTAATTCTCTATATAGTAGCCAAAACAGTCTCAGAACTTTGACTACCATTACTAACTCACAACTATCAACTGAGCACTGACAATTTTAAGGAAGATTTGGGAGTGGCATCTTTACCCCCTCGGTTTTATTTCTCAAACTGTTCAGAACCCAGACCTACTGCTATGTTGGGGGGGTCCCTAACAAACACACCAGAACAAATTACCCAGACGTCGGTATATAGCTCGGTGGTAGAGGGCTGCATACATACAAATGAGGACACAGAAGAAGTAGGCGATTGGTGGATTATTTTGCAGTCAATATACAAATGTGATATTGTACTGTATTTTGCAAATTGAGAGAAAATGTGAAATGTAAGAAATCTCTGTACCATTTCTTACAACTGCATGTAAATCTGTAATATCTCAATAAACATTTCACTGGAAAAGCAGCAATGGTCTGTTCCTGATCAGTAACTTTTATTTATGAACCTGACTGAAAACTTACTTCGAATTGGCAACACAATGGGAATCTATGTAAAACAGGGTCGTGCAACAGAATCATTTCCAGTGATGGAGAAATATCCTGCATCTACAGTACCCAACGCAGCGGCCACTGACAAGACTTGTGCCAACACCGAGCACTTCACCGAAGACTGCATTTTGTAATTGCATTAATTTTAATTTTAATGAGTTAAATGGCTACTTGTTGCTGGTGTTTGGGAGATAGTAAAGAAATGAAACTTAATCTTATAGTCCCCTACTGTATTGTTGTAAGTAGTACGCAGGAAAGAAAACTCATTTACACCCCGGAAACAACTTCTTCATCTTCCGAGCGCGAGTCCTCAAAGGTCTTGCAGGGTGCTCAAGAGTGCGAACTCCGGGATGATTTAGTAAATGTTCCCCACCATTCCTGGAAAACTTGGCAAGGGTAAACCTGTGGCTTCACTTTATTTACTTAGGAAGTAAATCAACAGAAATTTGATCCTCTAACAGTTTTTCTTGAACCTTTTCCCCCTGCCGGATTTCTGCACAATGTGGCCCTGTGCGCCTCTCTCCCAGAATTCCTCAGGAGAAACCCCAAGTCCTCAGTGTGGTTCGCGGGGATCTCCTTACTCTGGCCTCGCTAACTCTAGGCTCATTTTCATTTCCTAACAACATGCACATAACACACTATCATATTTCTTACCCTGCAAACTGCTCCAGTACTTACCCAAAGGAATGAGCACGCAGATGCACCACCATTTATTAAGAACACACCAGTAACGACGCGCGGCCACTTTTACAAACCCTGGAGCCTGCCGCGGAGCGCGGAGTCCTTGAGCTCGGGGTTGACTTTGGAAGTCAGTGAAAGTCCCGGGAGCCACGCCCGACTAGGGGCGGAGCCTGCGCCTGCGCCCTCCGTCCTTCACCCTTAGCTGGCTTAGAGCCCTGCGGCCCCGCTGAGTCTCTGTCTCTCGGTGCTGCTCTGGCTCCTGGGGTCCGCTATCCACGCTGCGTTCCCCAGCTGCGACCCAGCCATGTCCTGCACCCGCGTGGCGCTGGTGACCGGGGCCAACAAGGGCATCGGCTTCGCCGTCACCCGCGAGCTCTGCCGCCGGTTCCCGGGGGACGTGGTGCTCACGGCGCGGGACGAGGCGCGGGGCCGGGCGGCGGTGCAGCAGCTGCAGGCCGAGGGGCTGAGCCCGCGCTTCCACCAGCTGGACGTCGATGACCTGCAGAGCATCCGCGCCCTGCGCGACTTCCTGCGCAGGGAGTACGGGGGCCTCGACGTGCTGGTCAACAACGCGGGCATCGCCTTCAAGAGTAAGCAGTCCGGATGCCAGTAGGGTAGGCTGTGTCTATGGAGGCAGCCCTGGGATGGGGCCCCTCTGGCTTGTGGGGTGCAGAATAGGATCCCTAAGAGGATAAGAGCCGGGGCGGGGGTGGGGGAACACTACTGCAAGAGCAGAGTTCGCAAGGGCTTGGAGCCGTTCCAGGCCTTGAGTTTGCCTGACCCAGACTTCTGAACATAGTGCGCTAAGGTTTAGGTCAGTTGGGTCGACTTTTAACTCATTTTGAAATAAACAGAAGACATCAAGACACTGCTAGGAAACTTCACCCAGCCTCCAACATTGCCGTACTACGGCAGCAGTGGGACGTTATTAAACTAGGACACTGACTTTGGCCCAACGCTGCAGACTCAAACTTCTCCTGGAAGTGAGCCGACTTCACACGTACTGCTTTCTTTTTCTTCTTTTTCTTTTTCTTTTTCTTTTTCTTTTTCTTTTTTTTTTTTCTTTTTCTTTTTCTTTTTCTTCTTCCTCTTCCTCCTCCTTTTCCTCCTCTTCCTCCTCCTCCTCCTCCTCCTCCTCTTCCTCCTCCTCCTCTTCTTCTTCTTCTTCTTCTTCTTCTTCTTCTGAAATTCATCCAAAGGCTACTATTCATTAAACCTTTTCTCTTTCTCTCCTAAAAGAGGCAGACCCCACACCCTTTCCTATTCAAGCAGAACTAACAATGAAAACAAACTTTTTTGGTACCCGTGATGTCAGCGCAGAACTGCTTCCTCTAATCAGACCCCAAGGTAAGTCTGGTGCTAACCTGTCTCCATCTGCTGGGACTGCATCTCTGGGCCCTGCCTCCTCTCCCTCTGCAGCTGCCCCTGCACCAACCTCCTCACTGTCTCCACCCTGCGGGTGCAGTTCTGCTGCTTTGTCCTCGTTTCTTTGGCCACTGGTGCTCTCTGTCTCCCTGCTCTGTGCCTACCTGCCTCTCCCTGATCCTTCAAGTCTTGGGTCAAAGTCCCCTCACATAAGCTCCTCACTCTGCCCCACTCATGTGTTAGTTTCCATCCTGTCCCTCATCCCTGCTCTGTACTCTGATTCGGGATTTGAGAGCCTCTACTGACACCAGTTCAGCTGAACCACTTGTCCTAAAATACCTCGGACACTCAGTGGCTAGAACACTCCCAGGATCCCCACACATATTTGTTTTCATGGCTTTCTACCATCTCCTGTCACCCCTCAGTCTGAAACAAGCATCTCTGGACAATGCTCATCCTTCTCCCTAAGTCATTTAGCCGCACCCCAGCAACCGGTGGTCACCTTGGTCTGTGCATTGCTAATCACTTAGCTGCTCCTGAGGTTGTACCCATGAGTGACTTCAGGGTCTGGCTTATCACTACAACAGGCAGTCAGCTGTCAAACTGCACATTGCAAACCATCCTAAGAGACCTTCTTCCTTGAGGTGCTCCTTTTTCTGTATGTACTGTCTTCCTGGATACCCCAACCCACAATCCTCTGGGAGAAACTGCAAACCCTTAGCATGGTGCATAGGGACCTCCGCAGTCTGACCCCGCCCAGCTCCAGGTTCATTTTACCTCCCATCATTGTGTTCTGTCTTCCTCACATTTTGTTTCCTTTATTGTAAACTTGCTAATACTTTCCCCTCATGCCTCGATAACAGGTGAGCCACAGCTCATTAAACGCACCAATGGAGGCAACCAGTCACTTTTCAAAATAATTAACATTGTGGTTTAGGTTGCAAAACTTACCTTACAGCTTCCTCTCAACTCCTGTCCTGCTTCCCATCCTGTCCTCGCAGCAGGTTCTACCACTCCTCAGATTGCATTCACTAGGATCTCAAAGGGCAGCTGTTTTCAGTGTCACCTGCCCAAAACTTGAAGGCTGGAGTGGAATTCCTCATGCAACCAGCACACCATCCATATGTGTTCCTCTTAAAAACCTTCCTACTAATGTCTTTGAAATGGAAATTTTCTGCTGTGAAATCCCAGCAAGTTTGTTATCCACCATGCTTGTGTACACCTCTCCACTTAAGGACATACGATGTATTCTAGGCAGAGTGGTGAATGTGTCAAGCATATTGAGTCTCTCAGCCCTTAAACGCTGCAGCCCAGAGCTACAGCACAAGTTTCGAAGTGAGACCATCACCGAGGAGGAGCTGGTGGCGCTCATGATCAAGTTCGTGGAAGATGTAAACAATGGGGTGCAGGAGAAGGAAGGCTGGCCCTATTCTACATATGAAGTGTCCAAGATCGGCGTCACGGTTCTGTCCAGAATCCACGCCAGGAAACTGAGTGAGGAGAGGAGAGGGGACAAGATCCTGCTGAACGCCTGCTGTCCGGGGTGGGTAAGAACTGACATGGTGGGACCCTCAGCCCCCAAAAGCCCAGAAGAAGGAGCGGAGACCCCTGTGTACTTGGCCCTGTTACCCCCGGATTCTGGAGGACCTCATGGACAGTTTATCGCAGAGAAAAATCTCAAACAATGGTGAGCTCAACTCACACCTCCACCCATGGTCCCATTTTATACCATGGTCTAATGTGACCCAAAGCACATTTACACTGTCCAGAATATCCTGATCCAAGGAAAAACAATCCTAATCACCAGCTAAGTATTAATCTACCACTAATCTACTGGAGTAAGTTACTCACTGCGTGAATACTAATTGTATGAAGTCCTTTTGATATCCTCTGTGATACAGAGAGAGAAAAGGGAAAATTTCTGGAAATAACAAATTCAAATAGATTAAATAGTTCTTTATGAATGCCTGTTTCTGCAGGTTGTTTTCATGCTCATTCACCTCCATCTCAAAGGTATAATCAGCATTAAAGTGAGGTTAAGAGAAGGGACACTAGCTGAGGGCTCAGAAAACCCAGAAAGACACAGACGGTATTACCTTTGACTCTTGGTGCCACGTGATCTGTAGTAGCAACTCAGGGCTTCTGTGCTGTGACAGAAGGCAGACACATGACAACACAGGAGCAGAGCTGGTTATGACCCCTGGGCTCCAGGTTACCAGCCCCTTGGGAAACACAGACACCCTGAAGGCAAAGGCAGCTGCCTGGTTTTCTTAAAAAACCTAAGTCATTGTGGAAGACAGCCAAAGACAACATTTGACATTCAAATGGTGCTCGTGTGAGCAGTTGGTTCTTCGAGGCTTTGAGGTGAGAGAAGGATATGTTGTATATGGCAGAATGAAATGTCATGAGACCTGCAATAGTCCCCTCTTTCAGCAAAATGCATGCAGAGAATGAACAGTATTCACAATCTCTAAACATCAGTGTTTGCCTTGAATATCTAGTACACTATTTTTCCACTTTTTCTGTTTTTGGAAAATTTTGAAACATGAGGAAGGGCTAGGGACATAGATCAGCAGGAGAACACTTGCTTAGCATGCGTGAGACCCTGAGTTCAATATCCAGCATTGAAATAGAAATCATAAGGCTGGGCATAGTGGTGCACGCCTGTAATCCTAGCACTCAAAAGGCTGAGGCAAGAGGATCACTGCAAGTCTGAGGCTAGCCTGAACAGCATAGTGAAACCCTGTCTCAGGAGGAAACAGAAATCATAGAGGGGGAGTTCCTAGCTCTGCCTACTTAGCATATAACCTTAGGCAAGATGACAGCCTCTGGCTATCTCAGTTTCCTTCACTCAAAGGGGATGAGTCCTGGGATGATATGTCTTGATATAAGGTGCTGAAAACAGTGTCT
>RJWT010054042.1:0-10343 GCA_004365215.1 Cuniculus paca | reverse complement strand
CACCTGCAATCCCCACACTCGAGAGGTTAAGGTAGGAGAATCACCTGGAGTTCAAACCCAGCCTGGGCTATACCATGAGTTCAAGGCCAGCCTGCACACTCTAGGGAGTCCCTGTCTCAAAGAAAAGAAAAAAAAAAAGATCAAGGAGTCATCCTACTCAGTACTTTTGTTGTATACGTGTTAAATCTGGTTCTTTGTTTTTCTTTGAGACAGGGTCTCACTATATAGTTTACGTGGGCCTTGGACTCACTGTATGGCCCAGGCTTGCCTCTGGATCGCAGCAACCCTCATGCTTCAGCCTCTCGAGCACTGACTGGGATTACAGGCATGTGCCACCCCTCCCAGCTGATTGTGTCATTTTTAATATTAGGTTACATACGTGGGGACGTCCTGGAGACTGAACCCAGGGCCTCCACACTAAACTGTATCCACCACAAGTGGGTAGCTTTCTTCTTTTTTTTTTTCTTGGTTCGTTGTTGTTTTTGAGACAGGCTCTTGTTATATAGTTCAGGCTAGTTTTGAACTCAGTATATAGCTCCAGACTGGCCTCAAACTCTTGGCAATCCTCCTGCTTCAGCCTTCCGAGTGCCTGTGCCACCATGTCTGGCTCTGGGTACGTTTTTCTATAATAGGTTAAAACAGTTTTTCTTAAACTGTGGTTCCACAGGAAAGTGCTCCAGGAAATATTAGCAGATTGAATTATCATTTTAAAGGCTCTGAAAAGTCCTGCAGAAAAACCTGTGCGACTTTTTGTAATCCTAAAGTATAAATATGTATACAAGATAGACCCAGGCATGGTGGCACATGGCTATATAGTGAGCTCAAGGCCAGCCTGACCTATACAGGGAGGAAAAATATCGTATACTGCGTTAAGTGGTAAAGCACAGTGTAGTCTCCTGCTTTTCCTTCACTCAGGTATCCAACAATAACATGCTTCTGATAGAAAAACTACCAACACAGCTCACCTCTAACTCCAAACTAGCTGACGTCTCCACTCTGTCTTGTTTTGTTTAGTTTTGTTTTTGAGACAGGGTCTCACTATGCCGTTCAGGCTGGCCTTGAGCTCACTTTGTGGCCCACACTGGCCTCCAACTCCCAAGGATCCTCCTGCCTCAGCCTCTCAAAATGCTGCGACCACAGGCATGCGTCACCACCTGGCCCCGCCTCTCGGTCTTATCCAGCTCTCTGCTCCTCTAGCAGCACCAGAGCCTCCACCAGAGGCTCTGCCCAGCGCGACTCCCGAGCTCACCCAGGCTGAGGCGCAATCCCAGCCCTTTTCCCTCCTCACAGTCCCCAAGCACAGGTGAACTTGGCACAGAATTCTCCAGGCCACATAAGCTGACCCGAGCAAAGGCAATGCCTCCATCCAGGCCCCTTGATTCCCACTGAGCTTCCGGAGTGACTCAGTCCTTCCAGTCCCTCGCCAGCCCAACACGGCAGCAGCTGAGTCTCCACCTCCACCCGGCCCTCCCTCCCCTGCAGAGCTGCTCAGCTGCTGGGGAAACCACACCACCCCTGTCCTGCGCGGGACGCTTCCTGCCGGGCGGCAGCTGCCGTCTGAGCCCTGCAACTTGGGAAGCTTTGGGCCCAGGCTTTCTGCTGTCAGATTCATCAGGACTCTGTACTGCGCGGGGTTCCCTCCATGGCTCGTTTGTCTCAGGACACAATGCTCTTCTTGTTCTCAAACTCAAAGACAATGAGAAAAAAACAAATTTTTAAAAAATTTAGTCACAAGGGCCAGGGATCTAGCTCAGTGGCCTAAGTGCCTGCCTGGCAAGCACGAGGTCATGAGTTCAATCCCCGGTGCCGCAAAAAAAAAAAAAACAAATTTAGTCACTTAGCCAATATATTTTGCTAAGTATATATATCCTAAAACTGCAAATATATCCTAAACTTGTTCTTGAGATCCTAAAATTGCCCAGGTTGGGCTCAAACTTGTGACCCTCCTGCCTCAGCCTCCCAGGGAACTGGGCTCCTAGGGTGTATGTACACCATCACACCTGGCTTCAAAGACTGATTTTTCAGGCAGCACCGCCTCTGGTGTTCACTTTTCAGGAGTCCTCGTGCAAGAACAATAGCAAGAGTAGTATTTGCAGTTTGGTAAAGGAGCAGGCAGCGTCACAGCGTGCACCTCGGGGTCCCATGGCACTGCCTGCACACCACTGCGTTATCAGAGGGGACACTTTCTGCTCTTGCTGACACGCAGCGTTCAAGCACAGGGTGAGTTCAGAACCTAAATATACCCTGCATGATTGCAGATTGACACTGGAAGGCCAGCCGCGCAAGCCAAGTCAGAGGAAAGTGACTCAGGCACATTCCAGGGAACCGCACATGAGCCCACTCACTGTGGCTAAAGGCAGCAGAAAAACTGCAAGGGGGAAGTGACAGCTCACCAGAGGCCTCAGGAGCCGCTCCCAGTGACACAAAGCCTCGGTGGTGGAGGTGTTGCAAAACAAATAGTGTGATGATGACTGCCATCCGCTTTGGTTTGGTTTGGTTTTTTGAGACAGGGTTTCCCTATGTAATTCAGGCTGACCTTGAACTCATTTTGCAGCCCCGGCTGGCCTTGAACTCGCCATGATTATGGGTGTGAGCCTGTACAGGCTTGCTGTAGTTTTGAAATGCTGGAAAAATGAGCTAATCAGCAGGGTAGAATTGTAAAGAAGTCACCTGGCCTGGTGGCGCACACCTGTAATCACAGCACTTGGGAGGCTGAGACAGGAGGATCGTTGCGAGTCCGAGACCAACCTGGGCTACAAAGTGAGCTCATGTCATCACACCCAGCTTTTTGTCTGCCTTAACAATGTTTCACTGCAGGTTTATTTTATTCATTTATTCATTTATTTATTAGTCCTGGGGATTGGTCCTCAAGGTCTTGAACATTCTAAGCACAAGTTCTATCACTGAGCTGTACCCCCAATTCTGTCTTGACAATGCTGAATTTTACCTGTCTTGTGCTTAATTCCTGATTAAGAAATACTGCACCATAGGCTGGGTGTGGTGGTATACACCTGTCATCCCAGCACTTGGGAGGCTGAGGCAGGAGGATTACTGGGAGTTCCAGGCCAGGCTGGGCTACAAAGTGAGCTCAAGGCCAGCCTGAATGGCATAGTGAGACCCTGTCTCAACAACAGGGCTGGGGATCTAGCTCAGCAGTCTAAGCACCTGCCCGGTAAGCGCAAGGTCATGAGTTCAATCCCCGGTGCTGCAAAAAATAAATAAATAAATAAATAAAAAGAAAGAAAAAAGAAATATCCCACAATGGTGATACGTACCTGTAATCCCAGCATTCTGGAAGACTGAGGCAGGAAGACTGTAAATTCAAGCCTATGTATGCAACATGGTGATTTAGCAAGACCCTGTCACAAAATAAAAATTATTCTTTTTCAAAATAAAAAATTTAAGAAGAATTACAGTGGCCCTAGGTTCAATCGTCTTTCTTTCTTTCTTTCTTTCTTCCTTTCTTTCTTTCTTTTTCTTTCTTTCTTTTTTTGGTCTTTTTGAGACAGGTCACCCTATGCAGTTCAGACTGGCCTTGAGCTCACTTTGTAGCCCAGGCTGGTCTTGAACTCGCAATGATCCGCCTGTCTCAGCCTCCCGAGTGCTGGGATTACAGGCGAGCACCACCAGGCCCGGTTTTTTCTATATTTTTTGTAGCCACCAAAAATAAAACTTTTTCTTCTTTCTGCAGCATAGGGGGATTGAATCCAGGACCTTATGCATCTGAAGCCAGCATCCTACCACTGAGCCACTCCCAGCAATGTAATGTGCTTGAGTCATCCCGAAACCACACTCCCATGGAAAAATGATCTTCCATACACCTGGTGCCCAGTGCCAATAAGGTTTGGTTTGGTTTGGTCTGGTTTGGTTTGGTTTTTGCTTTTGTTTTTTGAGATAGGATCTCCCTGTGTGGCCCAGGCTGGCCTCAAAGTCACTGGGATCCTCCTGCCTCAGCCTTCCAAGTGCTGGGATTGATTACAGGTTGTATTGACAAGGTACATTTGTCAATTGCAGTGCACCTTTATCTGTTTTTCCTGGTTCAATCCACAAACAAAACTACTACACACCACTCAGTAATTTGAAATAAAAAGTTTACTACAACGAAAGAGCATATAGCAAACAGTAGAAAAGGAAAATAATCAATATAAGATATAATAGAACAGAAAATACATCATCAGATAGGGAAGCACGACACCCACACCAGCTGGGGGAGTCTTGGGAGTGGCAGCCAGTTGGGGTCTGCTGGGCCAACTGGCTTCACAGTGCAAGCAAGGGGCTTCAAAAATCTCCCAAAAAAGTCTCTCTCTGTCTCTCTCTCTCTCTTTTTTTTTTTTTCCGTTTTGCCCAGGCTGGTGTCAAACTTGCAAGGGTCCTCCTGCCTCAACCTCCTGAGTGCTGGGATTACAGGAGTACACCACCATGCCCAGCTAAAAATCTCTTTCTAACTAATGTTTATATATCATGTAGGTGGCCAGATGCCAAAAGGCACATGCGCCTTTCACGTGGGTCAGAACGGGTCTGACTGGGAACTGGGGCCGAGCTCCAAGCTCCAAGCACATGGGTTCTCATGCTCAGCTGGTGCACTGTCTTGGGAGGGAAGCAGGTCCCCCTAGTGCAAGGGCATGCCCTGGGGCTAAACTTCAGTCCCCAGGAATCCGACTTAACTCTTTTATTACAATGCTCCCTTCACAGGTGTGCACTACTGCACCTAGCCCAGGGACCACCGTGTTTTGTTTTGTTTTGTTTTGTTTTGTTTTGTTTTGTTTTGCTTTGTTTTTGTCTTTTTAAGACCGGGTCTCACTATGCCATTCAGGCTGGCCTTGAGCTCACTTTGTGGCCCAGACTGGTCTGGAACTCACAACTATCCTCCTGCCTCAGCCTCCCGAGTGCTAGGATTACTGGTGTGGGCTGCCACGCCTGGCAGAGACCACTGTTCTAAAGAACAGACAGCCACAGACGCTCACGCCGGAATAAAGTCAGCTTAGTACCAGGCCCCGCAGTCTGGGGGCTGAGCAGTCAAGGAAGTTCAGTGACCAGGGATGAGTCCGAAGAAACAGAACATTATGCAGGGTTCCCCAGGATCTCAAATGACACAGTCACCATGCACCTGAGTTGCCAGGTAACATGTTTTAATTTACAGCACAGAGGTGTATCAGTCTCACCATAAAAATAGTGAGGTGGGCGTGGGCATGAGCCTGGGGTCTTAGCTCCTAGGGAGGTCGAGGCAGGAGGAGCACAACTTCAGGGTCAACCTGGGCAAATGACTGAAACCCTGTCTCACAAATAAACAGGTCTTGGACTGGGGAGATAGCTCAGCAGCATAAGCGCCTACCTGGCAAGCTCAAGGTCCTGAGTTCAATTCCCAAACCAAAAAAATAGATAAATAAAAAGATCTGGGGATGTAGCACAGTGGTAGAGTGCTTGCTTAGTATGTTTGAGGTCAGTTGTCAGTTGCACTGCACCTTTATCTGTTGTTTCTTGTTCAACCCACAAACTATTCTGGTTTAATTCCTAGTGCTGGCTGGGTGTAGTGGCCACACCTATGATCACAGCACTTGGGAGGCTGAGCCAGGAGGCTTGCCATGAGTTCAAGGCCAGCCTGAACTACACTGCAAGAACCTGTCTAAAAAAAAAAAAAACAAAAAAAAAACCCATGACAGTACTGCAAAAAGAATTAAGAAGGTTCTTCATTTCCGCTTGCTTCCTTTGTGTCCCCAGTAGGACGCTTCTATAGGTCTGAGCTTACTGTTGCAACGCAGTGTTTGTGCTCCCAGCACATCGGGAGATGAGGATTCTAAGGGTCTGGTAGACAGATCCTGCTCTGGGATGTAGAGCGCATCTTCCGCTTTTCCTTCTCAGTGTTCGTTCCCTCGCCCACCCCTCCAGTTCCCCTCTTCCTAATCTGTCTCCTAGCACAGGGTTGCATCACACCCCAAGGACATTGAAGTGCCCGAGGCAGCTCTGTCTGAAGATAAGAGAACAGGATATGACCTTTGAGCTTTCACCCCAGCCCTGAGGCAGAGCAGGACCACTCGTTTTCTCACCTGGAGAGCCACAGCCTCGGGCCCGGATGCCACACAAGTCCCTGCATGGTCACTCCTGCTCACAAAGTAAGCAGTCACCCTGCTCTGAACTGCTTCCTTCTCAGCCACCGTAGTCAAGGCCCAAGCTACCAAAGGGAGGAGACCTTAGTTAGGGTCTGGGACCAAGAAATCTCATTCTGTTTATTTTATTTTATCTTTTTACAGCACCAGGGATTGAACTCTTGACCTTGCACTTGCCAGGCAGGCACTTACGACACTGAGCTAAATCCCTGGCCCTTGTCTTTTTGAGACAGGGTCTCACTATGCCATTCAGACTGGCCTTGAGCTCACTTTGTAGACCAGGCTGATCTCAAACTCGCAATGATCTTCCTGCCTCAGCCTCCCGAGTGCTGGGATTACAGACATGCACCATCAGGCCCGGCTTTTTTTTTTTTAAACACATTTAATTTTAGCCAGGGATATAGCCCAGTGGCATAAGTGCCTGCCTGGCAAGTGCAGGGTCCTGAGTTCAATTCCCAGTACCAAAAAAAGACATTTAATTTTGCATCAGGGTGCAGTTCTACCAGTTATAAAACAAGGGTTTCCTGGATAGTTGCGATGTAGTTATAAAACATAACAAAAGGATAAAGATTTCTTTCTTTCTTTCTTCCTTCCTTCCTTCCTTCCTTCCTTCCTTTCCTTCTATTTTCTTTTCCTTTTTTTTAAATACCCACCAGTCTTCAGGGAAAGGCCAACCTCAAGTTTCAGAAATGGTAGGATTTCAGTCCTCTCTTCTGATTTATGTTGTGCTCAGAGGCACGCATACCTTGTGTGACAGTTTCATCAACTTCTGGTGCAAGACTGGCATCCTAATTTGCAGAGCCCAGTGCAAAATTAAAACGTAAGGCTCCTTGTTCAAAAGTCAAAAATATCAAGATGGGGACACCTGTAATCCCAGCACTCTGGGAGGATGAGACAGGAGGGTGGCAAGTTTGAGCCCAGCTTGAGGCTGTTTCTCGATTTAGTGAGATCATGTGTGAAAATAAAAAGGGCTGGAGATGTAGCTCGATGTGAAGGCCCTGGGTTCAATCCCTACCAAAGGAAAAAGAAACGTCAAGGAAATCCCAGAGCCCTGAGCAGATGTGGGGTTTTCTGAGCATGGTGTTCTGCGTGGCTGCAGCGCTTGCCTCCCAGAAGCAGCCTGGCTCTGGTGCTCGGCCTTCTACCTGTGGGGGCTCACACAGGCAGGACACAGCCCTCCTGCCCCGACCTCGGGACCCGGGTCAGCTAGGCCGCTCCTCCTCCGCAGGCTTGGGCCCCTTGTTTGCGTGGCAGCGTCTCCCAAGGTTCACCTCAGGGGTTGTCCCAGGATAGAGGAGTAGCGTGGTCGCCCTTGCAAGACAGGTAGAAATTAACGGCAGCTTTCCTGTAAGTTTTTTAAATTTTTTTAGCTCCTACTCACTAAGGTTTACAAAAATCATAGTGTCTGAAGTTTAGCCTCCCTCTTCGAACAAAGTTGGAGGCTGCCGGTGTGGAGGTGCACACCTGTAACCCCAGCACTCAGGAGGCTGAGGCAGGAGGATCACTGGGAGTTGGAGGCCAGCCTAGGGTAAGAAATGAGTTCAAGGCCAGCCTGAACTGCATAGTAAAACTTTGTATCAAAAAAACAAAAGGGGCCGGGGATTTAGTGCAGCAGCTCAAGTGCTTGCCTGGTAAGCATGAGGTTGTGAGTTCGATCCCTGGTATCAAAAAAAAACAAGAAAAAAGCTAGGGGTTGCTCAAACCCATGAGTCTTTGGGAAAGAGCTACATTGGCTTAGTGTTATCACTAAGAAAATAAGTAATTATCACAGGATCAGTGTGTGTGTGTGTGTGTGTGTGTGTGTGTGCGTGCCCCTACCTTGAGCTCCCTAGGAGACTTTAGTTAATTCTTGTGGGTTTACAGTCCTGTCACTGCAAATGATGTCATTTGCTTCTTCCTGTTTGTTATACCTCCTTCCCTTTCTTGTCTTTTCACACTTGTTATAATGAGATTCCTTTTAAAACTGGCTAAAACTTTAAACAAACCTTAACATTATTTTTTAGGAAACTTGAGACTATGATAATAAACTTCATCTAGGAAAACAAATGCCTAAGCACAACAAATAAATGAGAAAAAGAAGAATTAATTAGGAGGGACTTGCCTCACTAGACACACACAAAACAAAAATCCTATAAAACCTATAAAATATGGTAATTAAAACAAACACTGGTACAAAACAGAACTTGGAAGAAAACACAAAGTCCAAACAAACTACATTTGCACTTTTTTAGTACATGAGAGTCCCATTTCAAGCAACAGAGAACCTGAACTGCATAGCAAAACCCTGGTTCAAAAAGACAAATCAATCAATCAATCAATCAATCAATCAATGCCTGATCTTTGTCCTGTGTTTAGACAGTCTTGGTGGGTTTTGTTTTTTGTAGCTCAGATGACCTCAAAACTCATTCATGGTGAACTTCTTGCCTCAGCCTCTCAAGTGCTGGGACTACAGGTATGGTGGCCCCTACGCCCAGCGAAGTTCATGTCTTTAGAGCGTCTCTAGCAAAGAGGACCTTGCGGAGGAATAAACTAGAAAGAAAGCCTTCCTTAAGGAAAAATTGTAGACATGATAGTTAAGGCTAAGTGGAAACATAGTAATCACCAGGTCCAAGTTGGCCTAAACAGGAACAGCTTCTGAGAAAGTCCCAGCAAGGAGCAGACAATATGAGGAAGAAGAAACCCAAAGTCAGGTGAGGAGAGGGACGGGGAACTCATGGGGTTGTTCAGGAAGATTGTCCCACCTAGCACTCAGCCAGTGAGGGAAAAGAAGGAACCCGCGTGCTGGGGGTTAAACTGCTCTCGGGGAGCACCCAGGGGAGACTGAACGGCAGCTTCCTGCTTCACTGCTCTTCTCTGCCTCAGGGGCTCACCCTTCAGGTCTGGACACATTCATTGCTCACAGGTGCTGAGTGCGAGATTCAAGCCAGGCTGCAGTTCCTTACATCAGGACTGGGGGATGGGAACAGTCTCAGACCCAAGGAAGTTTAATTTAGCAATGAGCATACAGAAATACTCATCTCCATCAGCCAGTAGTACATTGTATTAGCTTGTCAACTATGCCAATATTAAAGATATTGTCCAGGCTGTGAGGGTGATCTGGCAGCAACATCTGTTGCCCCACTGACCACTGGAATTGAGCTGATCGGGCTGCCAAGGCAGGTGTCCCCTTCCTCCCTCCATGCTCCATGGGGGTCCCTCTGGAAGTTGTGGGCTCTACCTGGTCACCCCCAAGACAGGTGGTGATCAGATGGACCGTTCTTTGGTCCAGGGTATTCAAGTAGCGCACTCCCCTCCTGAAACCTCCAAACCAGCTCTGAAAGTATTGCCCATCCTCAAATCTAGCAAGGAAATGAGTTGGGATGAAACCAACTTGTTTATTTATTGCAATACTGAATATGGAACCCAGGGCTTTTGCACTGCACTACATTCGCTGCGCTTTTTAAAAATTTTTATTCTGAGACAGGATCTAACTAGGTGGCTAAATTGCCCAGACTGGGCTCAAACTTGTGATCCTCCTGCCTCAGCCTCCTAGAGTGCTGGGATTACAAGTATGTGCCACTATGCCCAGCTCTACTTTTGATGTGGTAGATATTACTGTGGCCCTTTAACTAGGTTATACCTAAATCAGATGTGGGCATGATCCCACCACTGTGGGAGGCTGAGGCAAGAAGATTGCAAAGCCAAGCCCAGGTTGGGTAATTTACCAGTTAAGTGAGACCTTGTCTCAAAGAAAAACAGAAAGAAAAAAAAAAGAAAGAAAAAGAAAGAAAAGAAAACATTCAGCAGCGGGTATATCTTTTTACTCAGCAATTCCACATCTACAAAATCATTTTACAAAAACACTTGAGTGGACTGGGGATTCAGCCCAGCAGTTCAAGCGCTTTCCTAGTAAGCATGAGGTTGTGAGTTCAGTCCCCGGTACCAAAAAAAAAGCAAACAAAACAAAACAAAACAAAAAACCCACTTGAGTAAGGGTTTAAAAATCTGTTTCTGGCTGGGATGTGGTGGTGCATGCCTTATCTCAGCATTTAGGAGGCTGAGGCAGGAGAATTGCAGGGAGTACAAGGCCAGCCTGGGCTACAAAGTGAGTTCAGGTCAGCCTGAATAGCATAGTGAGACCCTATCTCAAAAAGACAAAACAAAAACAAAAACGACAAAATCAGTTTCTTCCATCATTGTGGTAAATAATCTCATTGTTCAACACCAAATTACTGGTAGTATAAATTGTGGAATATCTAT
>RJWT010054041.1:0-10364 GCA_004365215.1 Cuniculus paca | reverse complement strand
GATATGAAAAGAAGTTTATCATGCAGCACAGTCTAAGGATCATCTTCTAAGGTTCTGAAAGGTCAATTTCCAGCAAATAAACCCTTTAATTAATGTTAACTATTCATGTTTTTATACTTTAGAATACTTTTAGTGATGCAGGCTTTCAATTTTCATGAAATTTGTTTTTAATCTGCTTCTAATTAGGAAAACTCTAATTGCTTAGAATATCAAAGAACTTGGCATTGACCCATAACTTTAGAAAGCAAAAAAGGGTTTTTATATTAATTTCATTGTTAGTAAGCCTATTTCTCCCCCTTACTATTTCATATGGCTGATCTTACACATTTAATAATCCATAAAACACTGACTTTGAAAGATAATTTTATCTAGATTTATAGCAGCTGAAAATTGTGAAAATTGGAATATTTAGGTAGAAAAAAAAAGAAAAATGAAGTTTTGCTGCTTTTATACATTAACCATATCATATACTTTATTGTGGCCCAAGACAACAATTACTTTTCTCTCAGTGCAACCCAGGAAAACTTCTCTTTTGCCTCTGCTCATTGAGATATTAAAAGGAAGTATTCACTTCTTCCTTCATATATAGATTTAAGCATTCATGTTTCATTCTCATTTGCACTGCCTTCTCACACAGTTTATTAGGACAGTTTTATGGTTTGATGAACTATGATTTTAGGATTTCTGTAACTTTTAATTTTCTAGTCATTCAAGGGATTGAATTATTATCACAGTCTTACATAATAAGACTTTGCACAATCTTTTCTTAGTAATTCACCAAACTCTAGTTGGCTTTTATCAAATGTGAGCAAATCATTTTAAGCACCTGTAGTCATAATTACTAAAGAACAAGTTTATCATAAAAAACCAGTTGATTGATATTAGCCTATCTGGGTTCTTCAGTAACTTCAATGATTCCAAGAGTCCAAAATGACTGACACAGTTAACAGGTTATGTAGCCACGATGGGAGTAGGAACCTGCTGCTAAGAAGCAGCAAAAATCAAGACCCAAGGAGATAATCTAACAAACATCAAACAAAGAGCATGGTCTACATCCACCTGTGGGCATCTGTTGGCCCATTCTACACTCAGTACAAGGGGCCTGTGGCTTTGTACATATGGGTGGGTGTGCCTGAGGTCATTGAGCTACACAGAAGAGAATGAAAGCTGAGGAGTACTGTTTTAGAATATTTGGTGGAACCAGGAGATTTTAATTTATTTTATAATTGCCGAAATCTTAAAAAATTTTGTGATAACTACTTCATTTCATACAATGAGAAAATTCATTCAAACTATAAAAGGAAACATTCTTCATCTATATTAAACTTCAAAATTTTATTCTGCCCTGGCATTCCTTAGAAGAAAAGAATAACCACAAAATTTTGCTAGACGTTAAGCATTTATGCTGTGAAAAGATCATAATTCCAACAGGATAGAAAGATGCTCTCTCTTTTTCTCAATAAAACTACTAAAAGTCCTATGAGAATACTAAACATCAAACAATAAATTCAATTTATTCCCTAAGTCCCATTCACAGAGGCATTTTTTGTTTTGTTTTTCACTAGGATATCTGAGAAGGTGTTAATAGAGAATAGAGAAAATGCATAGTTTTAAATATGATTATAAGAACTATGTGTACAGCAAATACAAAGTAAAGTCCCAAGACAAGGAAGCAACTGATTTTTTAAAATGTAATCCATAATGCATGATATATTCTACAATCCTTAGAAATTAAGGATTACAATACTTTCTTATGCATGTAATTGCTTAATTGTAGACATTGGAGATTCTCTCAATAACTTAATAAAGTTTTTAAAAAGGTAAATGTGGGAGGACCCTTCCCCGGAGAAGTGTGGCCAGGTCCCTCGTGACAGAATGTAGTAGAGGGGGAGTCTTTTCAGAATCTAGAAAGGCAATATGGCACAGTTAGTCCCTAGACACACATGTGTAGTTCCAACATGGCTCTGTGACATAGCCTGTACTCAATGAGGCTATAGTATGTTAGTGTGCTACCATTTAAGGGAGACAAAGACACGAAAATTGCATAAAAGGCAAAACTCTTTGATGATGGGGGCTCAGCTTTTTTGCCAGCACAAATTAACATTACTGCCCTGAAGGAGGCTTAATGTCTTGCCCCTTACTGTGAGAATCCTGCTACTATAACATAAAATAAAATTTGTTTCAGAGGAAACTAATTGGAAAATAATTTAGCCAATGAACTAGACCATTATATCGCATAATACAAGAAACATAGTTATTTAAAACATGCGAGTTGTAGGGTTTTTTTTAATGATAACACTGCTTTTCATGCACACAATCTTTGAAATATAAATGCAGTTTTAACATGAACCTGTCATCTTCTGCATAATCTTTTCTGTGTCATGTCTTTGTTTTTATTAGTACATGTTTAGAGGGATGGGAGGGGAAGGAGACAAAAAAATAAAAATAATTAAGATGTGTTACGGTCATGTACAAAACCCCATGATGAATGTGACTGTAGGCTATTTCATAACTGAGTGTCAAACTCAGTTCTGTCTCCCTAGTTAGACTGATCACAGTGATCAGTTTCTATCTTCAAGGTCTGTTTGCATATCAACGGTCATATCACAAAATTATGATGAAGAATCCAATATGATGATATGGTAAAATTCCTTGTTATATGTAAAATATTCTAACTAATAATATATTCTAAAGCTATTCTCAAAGAATGCAAAAAAAATTGTGAAATGATACTTAAGAAAACAGTAGTCTCAGAAGAAAATAAAAACTTACCCTGCCCTCTTCCCCTTTACAAACCAACTGCATAATTCTTCAGGATGATAAAAATTAAATGGTGTTTAAGCAGAGCACTTTCTAAATTGGTCTTTTAAAATGGAAAGTTAGGGCTGGCGATTTAGCTTACTGGCACAAGTACCTGCCTGGCAAGCATGAGGTTGTGAGTACGATCGCTGATACCAAAAATAAATAAATAAATAAATAAAATGGAAGGTTCATACCATTACAGAGCAAAGGTATTAATTTTCTATATAAATTTTCTCTTTTTAACTCTATTGAGTTGCAGTAAATTAAATGTATACATATATAGTAAATCAAATAAGATATAAGAAATAATTTGAAAGCAAAAATTAACTGTATTAGCTCTCAGAAGTAATCATGCTACCATCCCAAGGGTACACTGCACTAAAATTTTTCTGCCACCCAAGCAATATCTCTAAACCCAAGTGACCAATTTTCAGGCAAAGCACAATATATTACCTGGGATCAAGCAGCCGTTTCAGTCTTTCTCAATAGAATCCTCTAGAGCTTCATCTTAACTGGCAGCATTTCCATCAGTACTCTGATTTTCTAGGCTCTGGCCAGAGTCTCCAATATAGGTTTACAGCATACAGGACTGTCTCTTTGGCCTGTCTCTCAAAAACTTTCCAAATTAATTTCAAAGGCTTTTAGGGCACATGGCTAGGTGACATCACAGCAATGATCGCACTCTCTTGGTAACAAATTCTGTTGTAGTCAGGGGCTGTGAAGAGAACAATTACACACAGGACACAGAATTTATAATATTATTTTATGATGGTCACCCAGAGTTAAATACAAGAAAGTGCAGGAAATCTGTCCACAACACTAAAGACCTAGAAAACCCAGTCGAGGGCCTGGATCCCACAGCAGTGTCCTGCGTAAGTCCAGCTGAAAACCTAGAGCCCATGACAATGCCCCCTGCAAGTCCAACTGGAGCTCCAGAGCCCACAACAATGACTCATTAAAGTCTTGTTTTACGGATCTGTGCTGGGAAGACCCAAAAGATCTGGCGGTGGAAGCCAAAAAGTCTATGCCAGGGAGGTAAAGGGTCGGTGCTAGCAGATTGAGGGTTCTACACTGGAACCAAGAAGTGACACTCAAATTAAGGACCAGAGCTGCCCTGAAAAGTACCACACCCATCCTCAGTGACCATGAGGTCCCGAGCTCATCTGATGATGAGAGCTGTCGAGTACATGTCAGGAAGCCAACGTGACAAACTTCCTGGAGATTAAACAGCATACATCTTCCTCTCCGGAGCCAGGAAGTGATGCTCAGTGTAAGGAGCAGAGCCCCCCAAAGTGAACCACACCCACTCTCCGCAACAAGGTCCCGAGCTCCACTGATGATAACAGCCAAATTCATATCAGGGAAGCCAACATGACAAGCTCCTCCAGGAGAACCAATGGCTCCAAACAGCAACACTTAGGAAAACCCTCAGTGCCCCACTCTTACTCTCCACATCCCCTTTTATGCTGGCAACTTTCCTCAGGTGGGCCGTCTACACACAGCACCATGCCGATTTAATTCAGCTGGTGCTAACTTGACCATCAGTTTTTAATCCACAACACCTGGTTAAAGAATAATTTCATTAAAAAGGACTTCTTTCTTCCCCAATTGCTCTGAATATTTAACAAGTAACACTTAAAATCATACGGAACATTGTTTTTTAGATTTATGACCATTTTAAATGTTCCTTGACCACTTAAGCTTCAAATAAGCCTAAACAAGGGAAAACTTAATATGAGGATAAACTGAAGTCTGTTGTGTATAGTAATTAATTATTTGAACTAAGTCCCTGTGTATACCTGGTAGTGATGAGAATTTCTTTTCTTTGGCTACCAATGCAACTGTGAATTGTGTCTAAAAGAAACAGTAATATCTGGGAGAATGGAAAGATTCTTTTTTGCTGTAATGTACTGTCCTAGTCTATCTGGGGAGCTGTAACAAATTACTGTAGACCAAGTGGCTTAAACAACAGAAAGTTAAATGCAAGCGTTCTGGAGAATGAAAGGTTCAAAGTTATGGTCCCAGAAGAGAGAAGCCATTAAAACCCATTTTCTGATTTTCAGAAGGCTGACTTTGCATTTGTATCCTCACGCAGTGTGGAGCAAAGAGAGAACAAACTCTTTCCATATGCTTATAAAGATACTTGAAGCTCCACCCTCATCACATAAGAACCTAGCAAATGCTTTACCTACTGATATTATCATAATGGAGGTTAGGTATTCAACAGATTAAATTTGGGAGAGGACATGAATTCAATTCGTAACATACATTTCTAAAATGTTGCACTATTAGCAGAGATTGATTGAGCAACTGAAATGTGTACAATGGTATCTTTAGTTGTGGGAAAAGATGAAAAATAAGGCAAATAGGTTACTCCCAAATTGGGAGAGATAATGATGCAATTATAATAAAGAATAGGGAGCAAACTGAGGGTCAAAATGCAGCCTGTTACAGGAGCTCTCAATGTGTCTTGACCATCACAGAGTTGTCTAAATGATGTCCAGTAGGAAATAGCATCCACAACCAGGATGAGGCAGAGGACAGAAGGAACTAGTGTTATAGGTCAAGGAGGTGAGTGAAAATATGCTGTGCTGAAGAACTAAAGATTTCACATTGATATGAGTTTGAAAAGTGTTTATGGAAATGCCAAAATTAAGGTTGATAAAATATGGAAACCCAGAGGTCATGAAGCCATCGAAGACTTAGACTTTAATCCCGGGACTTTGGAAAGTCAGAGAAAGAATTTAAGTAGAAGAGAGACACAAGATTTGTTTAATGACAATAAAACTAGAAGAGTGATCATTAAGAGCTTCCTGGGCTAAATACTTGATAAACATCAATTCACTAAGTGTTACCCTAATTCTAGGAGATGGATAATATTATTTCCACTTTCTGGGTAAGGAAAGTGAGTATTATAAAGGATGTTTGCACAGAATTCACACAGTTAAAATATTCTTGAGGTGTAACTTGAATCCAAATCTGTCTGACTCAGGGGAAAAATAAAACAAAAGTATCAATATTAGGTTGAGTCACAGGAAACTGCTGAAAATGGTGATTTCAAATGGTTAAATCTAATATGTCTTATAAAATCCTAACATCTCCTGAAATTAGATTTCAATTCAAAATTTAGCTACCAGATGCAGATGTCTGAAGAACAGAGATGTTGTTTAAAATTCTCAACCCAACTTATTTTGGCAGTAGTCTCGTACTTTGCAGATTTAAACCCAAAGGTCTCTGGCTTAATTCTTTTTTCTCTCTTCCTCTGTCTTTCCAAGTCTTTTTTTGGTCTCTTGCTTTCTGCAGTTCTCTATCAGCCAGGAGCCTGCTAACTTTACCAATGTGTTACGCAACCTTCAGCTCTGCATTTCCCCGATGTCTCCATTCTCAGCTTGTTCTTTATAGAGTTAAAAAAAAAAAAAGGACCAATTGCAGAGCACTTCTTGGAGATTTTCCCCTAGATCCTTCAGGGTGCTGCAGAGATCCCACGGGGTAATATATTCCTCTATTCTTCAGGGCTCTCATGTGTTGCTGTTTCTCATCATGTTTGTATCCACTGCAGATCTCTGCATCCAAGGTCAAATGAAAATTCTGAGAGACAAGCATGCACTATAAATTAGTATTTGAGCTATACCTCCTTCTCAAGCAAGACAGCCAGTTAATCATAAGAATCAGCAAGTAATATTCTACTTTAGAACTCAATCCTCAAGACTCATTGGCAAGATAGGCAATTAGATTGATCTGTCAGGGAATGCCAATAGGTTTGACAGTGACTCTTGAAATACGTCAAGAATTCCATTCTCTTTCATACCTTATTCCTTATTTTCCTTTGTCTTCTAGCTCTGTCAACAATGTCTACTAGGAATTTACTCACTCAAAATATTCTGCATAATGGGTTTGCAAGCAAGTCTGCCTCAAATAATGAGTTTGTTGGTATTTTAAAATGTATTTGTATTCATTGTATAAAGTTAAATCATGCTATAGACATAAATATAAAGAACTCATCAAAAAATCCAGATAACAAAGAGGATTATATTAAGGGGCTAGTACTGCAAAACTTTCCTTACAAACATTTACAGAATAAAGAGAGACAAAATAAAAACACAGGACATAGACATTTGAGTAATTACATCAGTGAAGAGTCAGAAAGACTAATCAAAAGAAGGAAGTAACTTTATAAAAAATTGATCATCCTGTACATGCTAGTCTCTAAAATAAAGTAAATGTCAGAAATAAGTCAATACATTTAATTAATAACTCTCATTGTGAATGTTTTCCATTCTCCAATCAAAAGACACAGATTGGCAGAATGGATCAATAAACAAAATTCAGTGGTATTCCGAACACCAGAAACCCACTGAAACTAAAAAGAAATTAATAAACTAAAAATCAAAGACTGGAAAACAATATTCTATACAACAAGAAACCAAAACCAAGCAGGAGAAACTATCCAATTTTTAAATAAAGCAAACTTTGAGCCAAAACTGATCAGAAGAGGCAAAGAAGTCACCACAAATTGGTTAAGGAAGCAATTCAACAGAAAGAGACACCAATTATTAACATATGGACTGATTATCTGCACAAAAAACTTCATAAAACATATTCTACTCAGCCTGGACGATCAGATAAATATCAACACAATAATAGTGGAGGATTTAATACTTCATTGTTAAAATTTGACAGATCAATTAGACAAAATATCAACAAAGAAATATTGGAGTTGATCCAAACCTTCAAATAAATGTTATTAGTAAATACCTACAGGGCATTCTACCTAACAACAGAATTCACATTCTTCTAAACAGCATATGGAACCTTCTCCAAAATAGACCACATATTAATCAATAAGTCATGGTTCAGTAGATGCAAAAGAACTGAAATTATCCCATGCATGTTGTCAGTTTATAGTGCAATGAGTGAGAAATCAATGGCAAAAGAATCTACATAAATTATGTAAATAGATGTAAGTTAAACTCTTAATTACCACAGAAAATGAATCACAGAAATATATAAAAAAAATTAGCTCCTAGAATCAAAAACAATGCTTATAAAATACCTGAAATTATGGAACACAATGAAAGTAGAGCAAAGAGAAAAGTGTATAACTGTGAATACCAACATCAGAAAAATAGAGGAAAATAACCTAAGAGGAAGATAAATGACCTGAAGACTAGAAGAACAAGAACATCTAAATCCAAGGCCCGTACAAGAAAGGAAATTATAAAAATCAGAGCAGAAATTCATGAAACTGAGAATAAAAAGATCAATGAATTAATGAATTGAAGAGAATAAACACACTAAGCAAACTCCTAGCCAATCTTACCAAAAAAGAAAGTAAGAATAATAAAAGCAAACAAACAAGGAAAGAAAGAAAAGACACAAATTAATTCAATTAGAAAAGGAAAAGCTGAAATCACAATGGACATTGTCAAAATCCGGATTTTCAATAATTACTTTGACAACTTGTACTCTAATAAATTGGAGAATTCAGAAGAAATGTATAGACTCCTGGATACATATAAATTATCAAAACTGAATCAAGAAGAACAAAAAACCCTTAATAATCCAATAACAGGAAATGAAATTCAAGCAGTAATGAAAACCTATCAACTAAGGAAATCCAAGGTCCCAGTAGATTCACTCCTCAATTCTACAAAAACTTCAAGGAAGACTTAATGGCTATACTTCTCAAACTCTTTAATGAAATTGAAAGGGAAGGAGTATTCCCAAAATTATTCCTGAAATCCAGCATTACTTTCATTACAAAGACAGGTAAGAATCCAGTCAAAAAAGAAAACACTTCAATAAAGTATGGAAAAATCCTAAATAAGATACTAGCAAATAAGTTGCAACAAATCATCAAAAAGATAATACATCATGACCAAGTAGTCTTTGTCTAGGGATGCAAGAATGTTTCCACTTATGGAAATAAATAAACAAAATACATTATGTAAAAAGAATCAAGGACAAAAATCTCATGATGATTTCAACAAATGCAGGTAAAGCCTTTGACAAAAAATTCAACAACCATTTATGATATAAATTCTGAAGAAAATAAAGACCTTACCTAAATTCTGAAGAAAATAAAGACTTTACCTCAATCAGATAAAAGCCATTCATGAAACACATACTATGAACATCATATTAAATGAGAAAAGCAGAAAGTTTTCCTTCTAAAATCAGGTAAAAGACAAGGTTGTCCACTATCACCATATGTTCAACATTGTACTCAAAACATAGTACTAAAACGTTAGCTAGAATAATCAGACAAGGAAAAAAAATAAAAGGGATAGACATAGGAAAGGAACAAGTAAAATTACAGCCATTACCAGATAGCATGCTTCTATATAAAACACCCAAAAATTCCACTAAAAGACTCTTGAATTAATAACCAAAGTCAACGATGTAGTAGGATACATAATCAACACACAAAAATCAATAGTGTCCCCATACAAAAGTCAATAAAGAACTCCCTGAGAAGGAAGTTAAGAATACAATACATTCACAATAACATCAAGAAAAACTAAATCCTGAGGAATTAACCTAACATAGGCAGTGAAATATTTCTATAAAGAAAACTACAGTACTTTGAAAAAAGAATTTGAAGAAAACACCAAAAAATGAAAAGATATCTCCTGTTCCTGGATAGACAGACAGATGATAGATAGATAGACATGGATAGATAAATAGATACTCTCAGACACATATGGCATATCAGCCTCCATGTAGTTTATACTAACAGAACCTGCTGACATATTAGCCACTGAGACTGCTAACTTACTTATCTGAGAATTTCATCCCATTTAGCTAACATGAAAAATGGCTAGTCCAACTAAAATGAGCCTCTCTTTCTCAGAACACTATTAACTATTTGCAAAGAAAATGTTAAATTACCTTGATATTTTCTGGTTATAGAAGGTTATTTGTACTTTCTATTGTGATACCTAAAGAATGATACATTTTTCTTTAAAAAGACATAATTTAAATCCTGTCTTGTTCTTGGTTATTTTATAACAATTTTTCTTTACTGAGATGTGATTTTCAATTTCCAGATTCAATGGGCATTAATTCTGAGATTTTTTTTACTTTGTTTGAAATTATTTTATAGTTATTAAGCTATGTTGTATAATTGTCAATGCAATTTTTCATATATATAATATATATTCTTTTCCCTGTTTCCATCAGCTTTCCATTACTGAGACAAAATACCTGATATACACAAACTAAATAAAATGATTTCTGAGATTTCAGTCTATGGTTGGCTGGCTCCCAAGCACATACATCATAGCTGAAGGATGCTGCAGAAGAAAGTTGTTTGATTTATGGCATCAGGAAAGCAGGAAGCAGAAAAGCCAGAGAGGAAGGGACCAGCAAGCAGATACAGTCACCTAGGTTGTGCCTCTGTGACTCACTTCTCCAGCTAGATCCCACCTCCAAATACTTCCTTCGGATACAAACTCATTAATGAATTAACTATAAGAGTTGCATAACCATTAGTTTAAACTGAATAGGCTCTTGGGTTGTAGTTGAATGAGCCTTTCAATTAACTCATGAATGAGGTCAGT
>RJWT010054040.1:0-10924 GCA_004365215.1 Cuniculus paca | reverse complement strand
GTATATTCTAGATATTAGTCCTCTGGGTGAAGAATAAGTGGCAATCTTTTCCCATTTTGTAGGTTGTCTCTTCACTCTACTGACTGCTTCCTGTGCTGTTCAGAAACTTTTTAATTCAGTGTAATCCCATTTGTTGATTCCTGTTATTATATCTTGTGTAACTGGAGTTCTGTTCAGAAAGTCCTTGCCTACCCTTATGACTTTGAGTGCTTTATCTATTTGTTCTTCCAGTAAATTCATTGTTTCTGTTTTAACGTTTAAGTCTTTGATCCATTTTGATTTTAGTACATGGTAAGAGATTTGAGTCTAGTTCAATTTGCTGCATATAGAAAGCTTATTTTTCCAGTACCATTTGCTGAACAGGCTATCTTTCCTCCAATGTGTATTTTTCGCCCTGTTTTGGTTTGTGTCTAGATGTTCCCTCAGCCTCAAGTGGTCATAAGTGGTGCTCTCTGGATGTGGCCAGATCTAGAGCACGTGATGCAGGGATTGATTTGTGGTGCAGTGCGAGACATATGGGAGTTCCATTGTGGCTCTGAGTGCTGCCTGCCCTCAGAGACAGAAAGGGAGAGAATATAAGGCACAGAAAGAAGGCTGCTGTTGTTGCTGCTTGTCACATGCTGCTGCTTCCTTGTTACTGTACTTCTTTGATGCCTTCTGCTTGTCATGAACTGTTTCTCCTATGTGATCTCCCTCTGCTGTGCTGCCCTGCCTCAGAGTCAGTCAGGTATGAGCTGAAACCTCTACAGACGGTGAGCTAAATAAACCTTTCCTCCTTTAACTTTGGGTGTCAGGTATTTTGTCTCAGCCACAAGGAAAGTAATAAAGACAGACCCCTTTGTTAAAGATTGAATAGCTGAATTGTCTTGGATGTTTCTGAATTCTCTGGCCTGATCCTTTAATGCATGTGTCTGTTTTGTGCAACTACCATACCATTTTTGTCACTGTTGTTTGGTAGTATGAGTCAGGTATTGTGATGAGTCCTGGTTTGTTCTTGTTGTTGGATTGCTTTTGCTATTCTGGATCGCTTCTGGCTCCATATGAATTCTAAGAATGTTTTCTCCAGTTCTATGAAGAATGCTTTGGTATTTTGTTTCAGATGGCTTTGAGTCTTTGTAACAGTTTTGAGAATATGGCCAGTTTGACAACATTGGTTCTGCCTATCCAGGAACAGGGGACATCTTTCCATTTTCTGATACTCTTCAGTCTCCTTTTTCAAAGTCCTCTAGTTTTCATTGTAGAGGTCTTTAACTTCCTTAGTTAGGTTAATTCCTATTTGACTTTTCTTGATGCTATGATGAAGGGTATTGTTTTCCTAATTTATTTCTCACTGTGTGTACTATTGATATAAACAGATGCTATTGATTTTTGTGTGTTGATTTTGTATCCTGCTACATTGCTGAAAATAGTTATTAATTCCAAGAGTTTTTGATGGAATTCTTTGAATCTTCTATGTAGAGTATCATGTCATCTGCAAAAAATGATAATTTGAATTCTTCCTTTCCTATCTAAATCCCTGTTATTTCCTTCTCTTGTTTGATTGCTATGGCTAATGTTTTGAATACTATGTTTAACAGAATTGGATATCCTTGTCTTGATCCTGATTTTAAAGAAGCACCTTTTAGTTTTTCCCCATTTAAAATGATATTGGTCATTGGTTTGTCATAAATGGCTTTTATCAGATTCAAGTAAGGCCTATTCTATATTTACCTTCTTCAGAGTTTTATTATGAAGGGGTGTTGGATTTTGTCAAAAGTTTTTCTGCTATGTTGCTGTGATCATTTGATTTTTGTCCTTGCTTCTTTTAAAGTGATATGTTACTGATTTGCATATGTTGAATCATCCTTGTAACCTTGGAATGAAAATTATGTAGTTATGATGTATTTGATGATGTGTTTTGTTCTATTTCCAATATCTTACTGAGGATTTTTGCACCCACATTCATTAATACTGGCCTGTAATTTTCTTTTTTAGCTGGTTCTTTGTGTCATGTTTTGGGATCAGAGCGATCTTCACTTCTACAAATAAGTTTGGAATCTCTCCTTCCTGTCAACTTTATTAAAGCTTTTGATAAACATCCTTAATGGTTTTGCACAGTTCAGCAATGAATTCATTATGTCCTGGGCTTTTGTTACTAGGTAGGTTTTTTATTACTCCCTCAATTTCATTGCTTGTTACTGAATTGTTCAATATTCTTGTTTTCTTGGTTCATTTTTGGTAATTTGTGTGAGTTTAGGAATCCATTCATTTCTTCAAGATTTTCCAATTTGTTGGAATACAATTTTTCAAAGTAGTACTAACTATTCTCTGGATTTTGAAAGACTCTATTGTGATTTTATCTGTTGCATTTCTAGTTCTACTGATGTGAATGTTTTCTCTCTTTCTTTTGGTAAGTTTGGCTAAAGGTTTATCTTTTGTATTTGTTTAAAGAATCAGCTCTTTGACTCATTGATTCTTTGGATTGTCATTGATTCTTCGTATTTTTTTTAAATCTCAGTTTCATTCATTTCTGTGGTGATTTTATGATTTATTTTCTTAATTTCAGGTTGAGCTTGGATTGCTGTTGTTTCTCTAGTATCTTGAGTTTCTTCATTAGGTTATTTATTTAACCTTGCTCTGTTTTCCTAATGTGAGCCTTGATTGCAGTGAGCCCCTCTGAGGACTACTTTCATTGTGTCACATAGGCTCTGGTATATTGTACTGGCATTGTTTCCTTCCAGAAATACTTAATTTCTTCCTTGATTTCTTCTGTATCCATTGTGTATTCTGAAGTGTGTTATTAGGTTTCCAGATGTTTCTAAATTTCCTATGGTTTTCCATCTTCTGTGGTTCCTAGTTTCTTTGCACAATGGTCTGATGGGAAACATGGGGTGATTTATTTTATTATTTTACAGTTTTAAACAGGTTTTGTGGGTTAGTATGTGATCTATTTTGAAAAACGTTCTATGTGCTACAAAGAACAATGCATACTCTTGTAAAAGGGCAGAACATTCCATAGATATCTATTGCTATGGTTTGTGTTCAACTGTCCCTCCAAAGCCTCATACAGTCATGGAGGTGGCTGAGTTTAGTGTTTGTGATTGGTTCATTGTCTAGCTCTGGGATTGGTGGTGTGAGAGCTGCACCCACCCACGGGTGGGTAGCTGGCATTCAATATACGGGAAGGTAGGAGGTGTGCTCCTCCCTTTTGCCCTTTTCCCTGTTGTTACTTTCCACCACCATGAACTGTTGCCCCTCAGCCACACCACTCTTCCTTGGAGCCAGTTGAGTAGGGACTGAAACCTCCAAAAACTGTAAGCCAAATAAACCTTTCCTTCCTTCATTTTGGGCATCAAGTATTTTGTCTCAGCAGCAAGAGGAAAGTAATCAAGACATCTATTAAATCCATATGTTCAGGGTGTGGTTCTGCTCCTATATTTCTGTACTAGTTTTTTTTTTGTTTAGTTGATCTATCTCTTTGCAAAGTGGTGTGTTGAATTGCCAAAATGACCAATGTGAAGAAGACATGGTTTCTGATATTGAGGACAAAATAGTAAACTAGGTCGAATTACTCAGAAAAGATCCTCAAAAATAATAGAACAAGAATTCATCCAACGAGTCCTAGATAACACTAAGAAGACCAGCCTAAGATTAACTAAGGTTAGAAACTAAAAGATAGCACACATGGAATAATTAATTTGATCACAGAAATCATAATAGAAAACATTCCAAATATGAGAAAAGAGTTCAACATACAAGTAAGAAAGGGTTACAGAACACCACTCTTGATGAAAAAGAAGCTTACTGAGACACATTGTAATTAAAATGTCAGATGTCCAATAACAATGGCAAAAATAATAATAGTAATATTTGTAAAAGTGGTCAGAGAAAAGCAAAAAAAAAATCACATAGAAAGGTAGAACCATTTGAATTACTGCAGACTTCTTAACACAAACTTTAAAACTCAGAACTTAAGGTATGGTATTTCAAACCCTGAAAAGCAAACAACTTTCAACACAGATTAATATATCCTGCAAGACTTTCCTTCACAATAAATGGAGAAGTAAGATATTCCATGAAAAATGGTAACTCCAGAAATTCATAAATACCAAACCAGCACTCCAGAAAATACTCAATAATATCATGGACAGATATGACAAAACCAACAAAGTGAAAATTCAAGATGGATGAATACATAGACCAAGGCAAATAGGGGAAAGGAAAGCAAAGGAATCACCAACAGAGTGTGCAGTTAGGAATTAATGAATATTTCTCAATTATGTCTCTCAATATAGTGGCCTCAGCTCCCAAATAAAAGACATAGATTAGCAAAATCAGACCAAAAGCAGAATCCAACAGTCTATTGCATTCAATAAACTCATCTAATCAAAAAATATTCATAGGATAAAAACAAAGGATAGAAAAACCAAACACACATGTGTAAACACCGCATTGTCTCCCTAGTGTAAGAAACTGAAAGACTCAGTAAGATACAAAATTCCTGATAAATATGGAGAAATGGTTCTGAAATCCAATGGTGCTTTTATTCTTTGATTTGATTGGTTTAAGTCCCTTTCCTACTATTTGAAAGCAATAAGCGAGAAGATAGGAACAGCTCTTTTGAAAAATGAGACACTACAGTAGCCATAGCTCATTTCTTGTTATCCGACTTGAAGACCTGTAATGCTATTCTCTTTTATCTGGATTTATACGACTTTGTTTTGTTTGAGTTTATTGTCTGTAAATGTAAGAACAACCATTTTGAAGAAAGCAAGAGACACTAGGGTAACCATTGTTAATCTCCTGTTATTTTTTGAAAACCTGTATAGCTTGCAGTGTTCTGTTTTGAAATGCTATATTATGTTTGACTCTATTCTGTTTTCTTTTGCTTTTTTCATTCTGTTTTGTTTTGTCCTATTTTCTTTAAAATAAAAAAGAAAAAAGAAAATAACATTTCAGGCAAAAGGACCCAGAAAACAAGCAGGGGTAGGAGTTTTACTCTCAGATAATGTGGTCTTGGTTTGTAACCAGATTTGAATTCTAATTCTCTACTTCTACTGGATGTGAGGATTGGACACTTAAAATTTCTGGCTTCATGTTGCATACATGTGCACCTGTGTGTTCACGTGTGTGTGTGAGTGCATGTGTGTATATTAAATGAGTACACTTTAGGCCACTAGCTTTCTTTAAAATAAATCATACATAAACACACCAAATGTAAAATAGTTAAGGATTTGTTTAGAAGCAGGGATGGACCCAGTGCCCCATCACCACAAGCCCTCTGCTTTTGCCTTTTATTAGTATCTCTCATTAGAGTAACAGGTTTCTACCTGCTCTTAGAACTTCCAGATCTGATTTGAACATCATGGATTATGCAATCAAGATTTTTCCTCTAAATTGTAATTCTTAAAATAGTATGTAATACCATTAGTTTGGAAGTACTTTTCAAAACTACTTCATTTCACAAGTAGACAGTACAGCTCTCAAAACACTGTTTCAAAAGTAACCCTTCTATATTTTTAATCTTTTTCTTTTTGCATAAATATTAGTAGTTTCTTTTTCACTTTTGTCACATCGTAAAACTGCTAAAGAAATGATCGTATAATTAAAAATAACCAGAGAAGCATATACCCTGTAGAAGATGCAGAAAAGTGTTTATTATAAAGAGTCTGACTAAGCAAGTTCAATACCATACAACAGGCAGTCAGAAATAAAAGATCAGAAGATCACTAACACAGTGTAACTCTGCAGATACAGACTAGAATGTAGCTCCATAGTTTCAACAGGCAGCAAAGCTCTGTACATGTCCTCTCTCTCCCTCTCTCTCTCTCTCTGATGAGGTCTGACCCACCTAGATGATACATAATAATTTGTCTTGCATCTCTCTTACTTAAATCAACTGATTGAGATTTCAGCTACACATGCACATTGTTGCCACATAAAGCCTTAGAATTATTTTTGATTGAATTCCTTGGGGTTATGAACTTGCAAAGCTAATTCATCAAAAGAATGATCACAATAAATGTAACTTAGCTTTGAAATGAGTGAAATCTAAAGCCAAAAAATAGAGCTAATTTGCATTCTAAAGTAATATTAAAATTTTTCCAAAATATTGTACAGAATCACAACCTTTGCTTGGAAAAATAATCTAGACAATATTTTGAGGCATACTATTAACATAAAGCTATTTGTTGAAAGTCTAAAAAGCAATTGGAAGGGAAATTTGTAGGTCAATGGCATCTGGATTAGTTTTTTATAGAAAGCTGAAGCTGATAGAGGTTTTCTCAGAGTAGTCAGTAGGTGGCAAGCACTTTTTAGGGTACAGGAAAGAAAAGCAATTTCCTTCTTAAGTTAGTTAATAAAAACTATGTGTAAAGAAAAGTTTGTAAGTATATAAAGACCAAAGAAATTCTACAAATGGTAGAGATCTGTTAAAGATAGCCAAACCTGAAAAGACCTGAGACTCAGTGTGTAATCTACATTTCTCATTCATAGGAGGAAGCGATAAGCAATGTCCTCAATTCTTCAGAATATATTACAGGAAGCATTTGGTTGCATTGCCTCCCAAAAGAAAATTCCAATGTTTAAGTATGTACTTCATATTCATAATGCATTAACAAAAAAAGAAAAGGTGAGGACCTGGCTGTCAAGTATATCGAGACCTGATTGTAAATATTTGAACTCTTTTAAATATAAAACAAAGTTTATTTGCAATTGTACAGAGGGAAAGCAATACACAGCCACACACAATTCTTAAAAGGTCCAACATTCTCAGGAAAAACAGCAGTGTGAAGATAAATCACCAAACATTTCAGTAACTTAATGAATTGAAAGAGTGAAAAGCAAAAAGAGTCAAAATTATTCTGCAAGAACTAGTTACGAAAAACGCGAAACATCTTGATTTAAACTTAAAAAAATAAAGTTGATGAAATGAGACAATGTATAGACTCTCCAATTTACCTGCACCTCCAGAAATTTAACTAGAGGAAGACAAAATTCTCTGGCAATGTTCTGTAATATCTCTAAAATAAGGTATCGCAGACCTCCAAAACTAAAGCAACATGACTACTTTGATGGACAATTGTCAATTTGGACGTCTAATCCCTGAACCCATTTCCTAGGTTAAACAAATTTTGGTGGATAGGATCTGTTTATGTCCGCCCTTAGTAGAATCTTAAGACTAAGTTGGTCACTTGCCTCACCCCCTGACAGCTGCGGTATGGACATGTGTAATAAATGTAACCAAAATGCTCCTGTCTGCAGCTATGAGTACTGATTGTAGTGTTTGGTATAGGGACATTTAGATACTTTATGGACTTGTGCAAAAGAAAGATAGATATACTGCTATGTGGTAATGAATTTTCAGAAGCATGGGCATAAATATGCAGGGTAACAAAGTCTTGCACTGTTAGTATTGCACTATTAGCCTTGCACTATTTGTCCAATTATGTGAATGATCAAGGCAACAGCCAGAGAGTCCGGTTGGCACACGGTTACATGCAGAGGAAGCTGATAGTGAGGTAGGGTCTCAACGCCCGATGCCTGCCTGAATCTGGCTCCACACTCATTCTGTGGATTACTGAGTTAATCAATACCCTTGCAATAAATTCATTCTCTCCCGTTACTCAGCCACATGCTACATTTGCAGTCAAGATCCTCCCATAGTGTGATAATAAAATTTAGTCAGCCAACACAAAAATCAAAATTGGGAACTTCGGTTTCCAGAAGGAAGATTACAATTCAACAATTTCTCTAGCTACAAATCAATTCAATTTTCAAGTTAAATCCAAATTAAGTTTAAATACACTATACAACTTAATTTTAATGCATACAAACTCTATGCTAATATATATATAAAATAATTTTTATGTATACTGCCATCTGATTTTGCATATATATTTCATTTAGAAAGGTACATGAAAGTGTGTGAGTCTTCTATTAATGATTATTTTGGAATATAGGGCTTTGGTTTTTGAAAGTTTTACATGTTGCTCAAATATTATGTAATACATTTATAATTTTCGTACATAATGAAGTTATTTTAAGAAGTTAAAAATTGAAGTTATATTTCATAAAATGAATAATATTTACAAGTTCTCTTTTCCTCTGAGAGAGTTAATGGTAACTAAAAAAAAAAAAAGAACCGAATTGCGTACCAATATGTTGTAATGAAAAAGCACTGAACTAAACCCCAGAACTTATCTAACATTGTCTTAAAATATTGTTGTCTTTATCGACTATTTCATTTCTTGGAAAATGAAATAATCTGGCTAAGCAATCTCAGTCCTTATGTTTATGAAGTTTCATCATTACAGTCACACAACTTTATACATATCCATATTTTCTATATACAACTTCAGTACCTATCTGATAAAAATATTTTTAAATCAAATATATGTGATCTCTTTGCTCTTTTGTAAAAGAAGCATTAGGGATAATTAATATTTTTCTATGATGCATTTTCCATACTTGAAAGATATAAAATTTTTTTGACCTAAACTTGGGAAAAAAAAGGAGCTAGACTCTTTTGATAATCTCTATTATAATAAGCACTTAATCAAATCCTTTGAGAAAGAAAGGATCAGAGGCTGGGGATATAGCTCAGTGGGGTAAGTACCTGTCTGGCAAGTGCAAGGTTGTGAGTTTGATCCCCAGTACCAAAAAAAGAAAAAAAAAAAAAGGATCAGTCTCTACAATTTCTTTGCTGACAGTTTTACAAAAACAGCTCTTAACTTGCAAAAGAAAGACATGAAATTTAATGTAGCACTTAATATGCTAGCATACATTTAACACCTCAAATATATTCACTCATTTAACATTTGTAAAATTATCATTATCTTTCTAGAAATAAATTGCCAAATTTTTCAGTTTATTTTCAATTAATAGTATTTTAATTGACAAATCATAATTATATACATTAAAGGGGTGCAACATGATGTTTTGATGTATGTATGCAATGCACAATGAATTAACAAGATGAATAATATATTTGTGTTTCACTTATAATTGTTTTAGAATGAGACATTTGGAATTTCATCTCTGATATTTCAAAATATATGATACATTATTATTATTGACCACTTTTTACATAACAAAATAATTTTATTCTTTTCTAAAACACCTACTTACATTTGACTAAATATTAAAATTATCTATTATTTCAAAAATGTTTAATGACTTGGTAAATGTTGTATAAACTTCACATGATACCAATTTGATTAACTATTAAGAATTTTGAGTTCCCTAAATTAAAAGTTTTTATAAGTGTATATACATATACATACAGATATTATACATTTATAGTTGTAATAACTCATTTTCAAGTCTGAGTCTTTTATTCTTAAAAATCAATTTCATCAGAAAATGCTGATTAAATAATTAAATATTTAATAACTAATTAAGATCTGCACTTTTCATTTATTTTGAGTCATTACTGTATGCACAGCTTTGTACTGGTCAACGTCAACACAATAAAAAGACACTAACCAAATGTCCTTCGTACCCAGCCGGTGAACAAGATGTCAATGTTCCTTTGTAAAACTCACTAGAGTCGATTGAAACGTTATTCGTCTTCTAGTCTATTATACTCAACTGAAAGAAAATATAAACTAACATTATAAAGTTCAACGATTGCTCTCCTCATGTCACTGGGCAGATTCTGGAGTCTAACTTTTGAAAGTTGAAGTTTATTTATTTATAGGTTTATTAATGAAAAAGTTGTCTACACATTGTTTTCCTTAATTACTACTACTTATGCCATCATGTGTCACCAAAAATTATCTCTGAAACTACTCATTTGCAGCTGACTCCTCAACAGTTGATAAGGAGATAAATCACTGTTCAAACAGATAGAATAGGCATATTCTAAAAAAATTGCAATAGAGGGTATTATGGGTTAAATCAAAATGTACCCCCGAAAGCTCACAGGTCAGAAGTGGGCTTGGAAAGATTACTGGGTTGTAATGGTGGTAACTGCATCAGTGGATTAACCCACTGATGAGTTCCTGGCTGAGTGTGTTGCGAGAAATGGAGCGTAGTTGAAGGAAGTAGGTCTCTGGGGTGCAACCCAGAAGGCTCTGTCTCATCTCCACACCATTCCTCCGTCTCTGCCTCCAGTGTACCATGAGCTGAGCAGCTCTGCTCCACCACACCCTCCAGTATGACATTCTGTCTCACCTTAAGCCCAAAAAAATGCAGCCTGCTGATCATGGACTGGAACCTCAGAAATCATGAATCAAAATAACCTTTTTCTCCCTCAAGTTATGTGTGTCAGGCATTTTGTCACGGTACTAAAAAGTTGACTAACACAGAGGGGAAAACGCAGACCCTTGGAGGTATATCGTATGTTTCCATAATAGCACCATTTCTACCATCCTGAGTGAGTCCAGGATCTATACAAAGTGTTAGTTTGTGTAGAGAAAGCAAATGCTCAACTGTAATGCATTAGCTATACAAGTTCATGCCTTATGTAAAGCATTAGCTATACAAGTTCTTGCCTTATGAACTCACTGAGGCTTAAGAATATGGGTTAATCAGAGTCGAACCTTTGAACAAATGGACTTAATATATAGTTATAGTGTTCCATCTAATAACAGAGTACACATTCTTCACAGCACCAAATGGGACTTTTTCCAAAATAGACCACATGCTATCCAATAAAGTGTGCTTAAATAAATGCAAAATAACCAAATTTTCCCAAGCATAGTAACAGATCATAGTGCAATGAAACTAGAAATCAGTAGCAAAAGGAGCTACATAAACTATGCAAACACATAGAAATTAAACAATACATTCCCAAGTAATCAGTAGGTCACAGATGGAATTAAAGAATTAATTAGACAGTTTCTAAAAACAAATTATAATGTCAGCACAACATACTGGAACCTATGAGACACAATGAAAGCAGTCCTAAGAGAGAAGTTCATAGCAGTGAATCCCCACATTA
>RJWT010054039.1:0-10339 GCA_004365215.1 Cuniculus paca | reverse complement strand
ATCAAAGCTTTGGGCACAGAAGCGTCTACTGATCCCGTAAGGTGCTGCAGGAGTCAGGCAGGGACTAGTTACTGCCCTCACCTCCAGCCCCTGCGGAGGCTGCCATCAAGCCTGTGAATTACACCCGGGAGAGGGAGGCCAAAGCCCAGGCTTGAGGATCTAGGGGCTGGGCGGAGGGTTATTAACTGCTTCCCCTGCACCCCATCTACCCACTACCCAAACTGAGTACGTAAGACCGACACTGCTGGGGTGTGGCCTTCCACTCCACAGCCTGGCACAGTGTCTGAAACCCCCGAAGGAAAATGAGTTTTCAGGCCAAAATAGTAAGATTTGATGAATACAACCATAAAAACAACATAATCAACTACAGAGTCTGAGAGCAGTAAAAATAATAGAACTGACTGACCAAGAATTTTAAAATAGATTAATAACCATACGTTAAGAGAAAGTACACAAACATGCAGGATATACAGGACAAACTGAAATAGTATGCTACAAATATGTTTGAATATATAACAATTATTATTTGCAGGGAAATAAAAACACATCAAAGAATATCAAGAGTCTAGGAATAACTATGTAATTTGGTACTATCTCCTAAAACACTATCTTAAACTTTTCACACTGCAGTTCCACTAATTCACGTCTGAGAATCCTTTACTTCTTCTTTATACTGGAGACGCATCTCATAAATTCACAGCACTGAGCCAAGTGTGGTGGCACACGCCTGTAATCCCAGCACTTGGGAGGCTGAGGCAGGAGGATGGCTGTGAGTTTGAGGCCAACCTGGACTACCTAGCAAGACCCTGCCACAAATAAACAAACTACATGTACACTGTAGTCGAAATGAACAGCGTTTTCAAAGTCAGTTTAGTAAGTGGTGCATATTTAAAAAAACATGCATTAGGAGGATGTGGACATGGAGAGGCTGCTTATATTTGGCAAGAACAAGGGGGTAAAAGGGGCAAATCATCTTTCAGTGGGAATCAACAGCTAATGTACAAAACATAAAAAGTCACTAAACCACCGAGCATATTATTCAGAGACACAGAAGTAAATGGCAAATTGCCATGAATGAAGAAACAGAGTGGGTGCCTTTAAGGATGGTGCAGAATGAGGTAAGACCTTTAAACTATGCCTTGGCAGCTTTTCCTAAAGTGAATACCAATAAAAAGAAAGGGGAAGAAGCGGACCTAGAACTCCGAAGGGCTGGACACATCACACCATCCAGCTCATTCAAATCGGAGCCTGAGGACCGGAGTTGTCAGTGACTTCATACCAGCCACCCACAAGCAGGGCTCTGCTGCATGAGTCACCTGACAGAGCACCTTGGGGCAGCGCATCACCACCACCACGCCTACCCCCGTTCGTGAAAAGAACCGCTGTATCCATTAAGAGCTGTGAACCCGTTCATTCTCACCTCCGGAACAAGTCTGAAGTTCACAAAAGTTCCAGTATCAGTAAGTTTCAACTTCCCATCACTTTCCCCCGCTGCTGGTAACTAAGGTTGTTCCTGCGGACCCTGACCCTGTACCTGTCGAAGTCACTGACTTTCCTAGTGAGCTAACTGCACATCTTCTTTCTGCAAACCTACCTAAGAAATGAGTATTTTTCCTTCCAGAAATGACTCTTGCTCAGCACTGTGAATAACTGATGACCTGCTGACTTTTTTTTTTTTGGTACCAAGGATCGAACTCAGACCTCGTGCTTGCCAGGCAGGCACTTAACGGTGCTGAGCAATATCCCCGGCCCGCCCTACTGACATTCACAATGCTTTCACAGCACCATGTACGGACAGACCTTGGCAAACAGCAATATTTAGGTTACAGTATTTCCAGCTTGAACATTCAAACAGCGTTGGCTATTTACTAAGACAGTACACAGAGAAACGCACTGGATCTTGTCTTATTTATAATCTGAGACAGCATCAGTGATGTCCAACCCTGAAACATTTGTTCCTACGCTGGGGTCCTGAGCTGGAGTTTTAATGATATACAGCAAAGCAAAACAAATATATGTAAGTGGAAGGAAACAGCAGCTAGAAGCCGACATACCTTCAGCATGTAGTAGAAGGGGAACCATGACAGAAAGAGATCAGAGAAGAACTCGGCAATGCTGAACACGCCATACACTACCCAGTAGGTCAGCCACTGGGTGTCATCATCTTTGTTGGGACTCTCTATGGCTTTCATTCTGGAAGGAAATACAAAAGAAAGCATGTAATTTAGGAAGATCTCAATGAACACTTTCAACATACTTTCACAGCCTGTGCGCCAACACCACAGGGAAATGCAGGCAAATGTACGCAGTGTCGGTAGAAGAGTACCAAGGTGAAGATGCAAGCAATGTGGAAAGAGAATGAGTGTTGTCATCACTTGCCTGGCCTGCTGGCCATCAGAAAAACCAGCCCAAGCTGTCACTGTATGGATCTGCAGCCTGCCAGAGCCTCCACCCAGCCCTGCCATGAGCCAGCGAGTAACCTCCAGCAATCCCACTCAGGAGACACTCGGGATCCAGTGCAGCACGGACAGGTAGGAGCAGCTCTTAAGGAACTTCTAGAACGTAGGTCAGGCACTGCGCAAGCCCACATACTGCCTGACAAGCAGGTGCAAACCAACATCTGGGTGTCTGTTCAGTTCAGATTGTCCTTGTGTGGTCCTCAGGCTGTGAGCCCGCCTCCCCTCATCACTTAACAACATGCCCTACCCTAACTCCTACTTAGACAAAAGTCATTCTGCAAATAGGTGGAAACAAATTTTATGTCATCTTTTACTTCTGAATCACAGAAATTTTCTTCGATCCTAGAAATCTCTTTATTCTAAACCTGAAGCTCCACAATTCCTTAACCTATCCTAAAATATATGTTGTCATAACTCAGCTGGATTAAAAACATAAACTAGAAACCTATCTGAATTTTATGGGGCTGAGGGTGTAGCTCAGTGGTAGAGCACTTGCTTAGCATGAGTGAGGCCTTGGGTTCAAACCCCAGCGCTAAAATTAAAAAGGGAGGAAGGGAGGGCAGAAGACAGGGAAAGAGAGAATTGAATTTTGTTTAGCCTAAAAGACATATTAACTCTCTAACTGCAATAAAAGTAGCTCCCCAAAGCGGCAGGCTGCTGAATCACTCTGAGTCATCTACTGAGGAAGCCTTGGAGGGGTCAACAGAACCAGCCGTGTGTGTGTACATTTCAGATGAGTATGGTGTTTTGTTTTTTTTCTTTTCTTTTTTTTTGGGGGGGGTCTTTTTGAGACAGGGTCTCACTATGCTGTTCAGGCTGGCCTTGAGCTCACTTTGTAGCCCAGGCTGGTCTCAAACTCACAATGATCCTCCTGTCTCAGCCTCCCGAGTGCTGGGGTTATGGGAGTGCACCACCACGCCCAGCTCAGATGTGTGTGTTTTAAGAAAATAACCGAAGAGGGAAATAGCCAAAGAGGAAATAGTTAGAGCTGAACGAGATGGCTGCTAATGACATACAAAAGACACAGAAAGGCAGAAATGGTCAAAGTAAATGCTGCTTTGATCTTCAAGACTAGGCCAAAACTTTCACTTTAAGAACAAGAATCCTATGAAATGAATTTAACAAAGCTGATCATAGAATAATGGCTTATAACATGTGAATCAGGTCTACGTTTCAGCTACCAACAAGATAAATTCCAAAGTTTCCATTTAACACACTAGAGCACTATACAGTAACACCAAAAATAAAAGACTCAAAATCAAATGCACACATTCATCACAACTTTGTAGTAAACCAAGGCAGACAGAAGCTAGTGAATGCAACAGGAGGACAAAGGCAAACTTTTAGCAAGCATGCTAACCCAAGAATGAACACAGTACTGCCTTTGCATGTAAAACTTTTTCCTTCTGTGCTTTACTTAGTTTAGTATAGCTGTATCTATTTATGCGTAAGTAGGTTGATTCTTTCCTTTCCTTCCTTCCTTCGTTTTTTTGAAACAGAGTCTCATTATTACTTCTGGCTGGTCTTGAACTCACTATGTAGCCCAGGCTGGCCCTGAACTCACTGTGATCCTCCTGCTTCAGCCTCCTGAGTGCCGGGATTACAGGTGTGCACTGCTATGCCTGGCTAGGTAGGTTCTTTAAATTATCAGTATAATAAAAATTTCTCACACTTTCAGCCTGGGCAGAGAGGATACATAGTTATATTTCATTTAAGGTCCCCCCTCCATTTTTTTTGCATGGGTTAGGGGTGTACTGGGGATTGAACCTTCACGCTGAGCGACATCTTCAGTCTGCCTATTTCTTTAATGTTGAGACGAGGTCTCATTAAGTCACTAAGTTGTCCAGACTGGGCTCACACTTGCAATCTCCTTGCCTTGGTCTCCCAGAGGGCAGAGATTACAGGTATGGGGTTCCATGCCCAGCTTCACTTAAGATCTTAAGACATTCCATGACTAAATGAACCATCAACAATGTGAAAATTCAAAAGTTTCCATGTTAATATACTGGAGTACTATATAGTAACACTAAAAAGTAGAAGTAAAAGAACTTAAAATCACACTCAGGAGGCTGAGGCAGGATGACTGCTGTGAGTTAGAGGCCAGCCTGGACCACAAAGCAAGATACTGTCTCAAAACAAAACAAACTCAAAACCAAACACACACACATTAATCACAACTTTGTAGAAAACCAAAGTGCATGAAAGCAGACAGGAAAAGACAAAAGAACCTTACTAAGTCACAAATACTGTTTCTTCCAGTTTTTATGTACCAGAATGAGCTTCATGTTGGCATATGGCGTATTCGTGCATCCATACCACACATTCTGATCATCCTCCCCATTCTCCCTTTTTCATTTGTCCCTCTCCCTCCCTCTCCCCTCCCTCTTCTCTAATCATCTCCCTTCTACTTTCATGTCACCTCCCTTTAAAAGATTTTTAATACAATTTCTCACGTTATCGAAGCATTTTAACTACTGTTTTAACTAAAAATAGTTCCATGTTTATATTTTTTAAAAATGACACTGGCAGAGACCTACAATCCCAGCACTCCGGGAAACTGACGCAACACTGCAGGCTTGACCCAGAGTGAGCAGTTTAGCAACTGCGATGCAGTCTCAAAATTTAAAAAAAAAGCAGGGGTGGGGAGTGGTGCAAGAAGAAAAGAGCTCACACCTGGGGTTTCCCAAATATTATGTACTACAGCCTCAGCACGGACTTCCTTGTTCAACTGTGGGGCCACAGGTCATTCTGCGACAATGCACTCTCCGATACACATGCACAGAATCATATTACAACCAGGCAAGCACTCTAAATTTGTAAAAGAATTCAAGAGAAACACATTTCAACAAAACTATTCACTAAGATTTCAAGTACGGCTCTAAGCCTGTATTTGCTCGGCTGAAACACCAACCTCCCTGGTCCTTGCAGTCCTTAGCAAAAGCCTAGAGGAGCTCTGGAACTGTCCCCGCAGCGGCAGCGACAAATGCAACCACTCTCTCCTCAGGCCGAGCCTGCTGTCTGTCTCCAGTGGCCGCCACTGACCCTGGCAGACAGCAGTTCAGGACAGACACTGTGGTCTCCCGAGCCCATTCCTCTCTGTGGACTTGCACTGCCACATGCTCACTCTGACTCAAAGCCTGGCCACCTAGGCCCAGAGTTTTGGCTCTCTTGTTCTCTCCTGAGCCACTGACCACAGTCCAGAAACAAGAGCTTTGCTTTCCTAAGCAGAGGGCGAAAAGCCAGATGGGTCGGTGACCACAGAGATGGGGCCTGGTGGCCGGTGGGTTGAAAAGTTCATGAAACAGATCAGGAATCACAGACATCTCGGAGATGCAGTAGCGCTCACGTTGCACATTTCACAGAGAAAGGACATGAAGTTCAATGAGGAAAGCGATGTCAAAATGAACTTCAGCTCATTAAAACATTACAGAATACATGTACAAATTTACGTATTTTTAAAAGGCAATGAAATATTTTAATATCCTGAAGCCTTTAAAAGAGGTAACAGAGCCGGGCATGGTGGCTCACGCCTGTAATCCCAGCACTTGGGGGCTGAGAGAGGCGGATCACTGTGAGTTCGAGACCAGCCTGGGCTACAAAGTGAGCTCAAGGCCAGCCTGAACGGCATAGTGAGACCCTGTCACAAAAAGATAAGGGCAGGGGATTCAGCTCAGTGGCCTAAGCGCCTGCCTGGCAAGCGCAAGGTCATGAGTTCAATCCCTGGTGCTGCAAAAAAACAAAAAACAAAACAAAAAAAAGTTAATCCTATGCACCAAATGACAGAACTTTGTCTTTGCCATAAGTATGTACTTTTTTTCTTTTTTAAATGAAAGGGCAGAGGAGATCTGTATTTGTCTTGAGACAGACCTGCTATCAAGATTGGCCTGGAACTTGCGAGCCTCCTTCCTCAGCCTCTTGAGTACTGGAATTACACCATACTTGGCAAAGGGGAATACTTGTATTTGGAAAAAAGGGGAGTGTCACCAGACTCTTCCTTTTTTCTTTCCTTTTCTCTGTGTGTGTGTGTGTGTGTGTGTGTGTGGTACTAGGGATGAAACCCAGGGAGCACTAGATTAGTCATTTTCGTTTTATTTGGAGTCAGGGTCTTGCTCAGTTGTGCAGGCTGGCCTGGAACTTGGAATGCTCCTGCCTTGGCTCTCAGAGGACAGAGAGCTGGGATACAGGTGTGTGCCACTGGGCCCACCGCACCAAACTTTCTATAACTAATTCCTCCTATGAGACTAGTTCCCTCTTTAGGGCTTTGTTAAAAACAAACACTAAAGTGAATATCAGACATATTCATTTAATTTCTCTCTTGAGGAAACAGCTAATGATTTTCTCATAAACAAACTTCTCTAACAATAGTCAGATACAACCTGAACCTGCTGTGTTTCAGCACTTTAAAAAGGCCTCCAAGGATCAAGCCTACTTACTCCAGCTACTCAGGAGGCTGAGGCAGGAGTATTCCTTAAACCTAGAAGTTCAAGACCAACCTGGCACAATATAGTGAGGCCCTATCTCAAAAAAAACAAAACAAAACAAAAAAAAAAAACAGGAAAAAACCTCACATGCTGAGAGAGTCATGCCCCATCACATGAATCTGACTCATCTGAACTTACTACTTAAACAAACTATCGAGCCAGGTGTGGTGGTGCACTCCTGTAACCCCAGCACTCAGGAGGCTGAGGCAGGAGGATCGCTGCAAGTTCGAGGCCAGCCTGGGCTACCAAGTGAATTCAAGGCCACCCTGAACTGTATAGTGAAACCCTGCCTCAAAACAAAACAATCAAAAAATGGCTAATTACTACGAAATAGCCAGACCTTCCCTTCCTTTTCTTCTCAGTGCCCATCAGGATTTGCACTTCACCATCCCCAGTTTGCAGCGTCCATCCTGGCCCAGCACCTAGTGGTGTTTAGCCTTGGCTCCATTATGCAGTCTCTCTGGGCTGCAGCTTGTTCATCAGTCCAGGAGGATTATAAAGCTTGTGGTACTGCTGTGAAGATTAAAGTGCTCACCACACGGGGAAGCACGTCAAAACACTGAAGGGCACAGAGGAGGTGCTCAGTAAATCCTCCCTTAGCAGGTAACCACGACACTGCCGTAGTAATTTATTGTTGAAAATAAGGGAAGAGATTAAAAAGAGAAAAGAAAGCTTCAGGGCTTCTGCCTAAGTAAAGTTGGCAGGGGGTTTATTACCGGTTAATAAGGCTGAAAGGAGATTAGAGAATTACCTATGGATTTTAATTATACCCCCAATCTTAAATGCTCCAAATCTCAACTGCTACAACAGTAAAGAATTAGCTGAGCTCCCAAAAACCCTGTTTGCATACTAGCAGGAAAAAAAATCCAGACACTAGTGAAAACAATCCCCCCTACCCCCCGCAAGAAAAACCCATACTGACACAGACCTGGCACCAAGAAGCAAGTAACTCACTGGCCAGCAGTCACTGGTACTGCTGATTCTACTCATTAGCCAAGTTCATGGCTTGGCTGCTGTTTTTTGGAGGACAAGAACCAAGGATGGCCCCAGGATGGCATTAAGCCTAGTGCCTTCGCAGTGAACTATGTTACCAGTCAGCCAACCAGTCAGCCTGCTTATCTAGCTATCTATCTATCTCTGTCTTATTTATCTATCATCTATTTATGAGGTATGTTCTCACTAAGTCACTTACCCAGGCTGGGCTCAAATTTGCGATTTTCCTGCTTCAGCTTCCCAGCGTGCAGGATTACCGGCAGGCACCACGATGCCTGGCCATGAAGTTCCTGTTTCTCATGTGTAACACAATGGTATTCGAGTTTAAGCTTGCCTAGGGTGCTTGCCTAGCTGCCATGCACAAGCCGAGTTCAATCCACAGCAGAAAAAAGAAAGTTAAAATATTTACAAAGACAATAAGTAATGTTACTCCACTTATATCTAAATTTATTATTGTAAATGTTCTATTATTATACTACTGGAAATTAAAACTAGCTAATAAGAAAAGTACATACGGGGAAAACATTTTTTTAAACATTTTTATCTTTTAGACTTTTGTCACGGTTTCAATTATTCACATTTTCTTCCTCCATCAATCATTCAGTTAAGCTGTATTACTGAGATGGACATTACATTCTCTTAGTTAGAGTTGTAAATTAAGCATTTCTGACTGCATTAGCTCAGACCGAAAGATTAACAATTTTCCTGTTATTAAATTGGAAAATGCTGATTTCCTCAGAAAGTACAATTCAGAAGACAAATTCAAAAAATTCATTTAGAAGTTTTATTTATTTATTTATTTATCTTTTTTTGAGACAGGATCTCGCTATGCTGTTCAGACTGGCCTTGAGCTCATTTTGTAACCCCAGGCTGGTCTGAACATGCAACGATCCTCCTGCCTCAGCCTCCCAAGTGCTGGGATTACAGGAGTGCACCACCATGCCCAGCTCATTTAGAAGCTTTTTTAAGTATTTATCCCTACATCCTGAATTCCAAGTGAAAAACTTGCAAGGTGATTCCTAATGGGTAATCAGACTACCTGGCTTAATTATCTTTGCTATAATTTTTCTTAGGCTACTAAAGAAATGAAAGCAGTACATACAACTGTCCATCCAAACCAAAAAGCTGAGTGACTTTTCTCCACTAAACACTGAGTGGTGGGTGTGACATCGGTGGCACAGCCACTGCCCCATGAAGAAGCAGCTGTGTGGGACCCTGTGCAGAGGGTCAGAACCAGCACAGCACAAGCAGTGACAACCCACCTGACACTGCACCTGACCCCATCACCAAAGACCTGCGCAATTCCCAAGGACCAAAAGTCAAAGCCAGAAGCAGTTCCCATCCTAACCGGCTCACCAGCACATGTGCCAGGGGAGGCTCCCCTGAAGGAGGACCACAGGGGCAGGTAACGGAGAAGTGCATGCCTCAGTGGAAATAAACCAAGTGAAAAGCTGATTTCATCTGAAAAAGCTGTTAGCCCAATTATGTCCGGTGCTTAGAAACATGCACTCCACTCTGTCAAAACAGGAAAACTACCGGCCACATCTTTTACAACTTCAGAGAAGAAAACTTCATATTGTTTTATTGCTCTTTGAATAAAGATCTTAAAATGCTGATTTAAGTACAGAAAAAAAGCCAGGTGTGATGCTGCACACCTGTACTGCTACCCCAGGGGAGACTGAGGCAGGAGGATCACCACGAGTTTGAGGCCAGCCTGCACTACATAGCAAGATCCTATCTCAAAAAAGAAAAAAAAAAGTAGAGCGCTGGGTGAGGTGGCACACACCTGTCATCCCAGCACTCAGGAGGCTGAGGGGGAGTTGCCAGAAATTTGAATCCCGCCTGGGCTACAGAGTGAGTTCAAGGCCAGCTTGAAACCCTGTCTCAAATCAGCCCCCACTAAAGTAACCAAACAAGACCAGAGCAACAACAAACAAACAAAACATAAAGAGGGGGAAAGTGAAAGAAAATACTATTGGGAGATTTTTTTTCTTAAATCATTACAAATCTCAATGACATAAAATTAGAAAACCATGATTGATTCAGTTTTCCTTTGTGTATTAGTAAAATTTGTCACTGTTAATTAAGCACTTACAAAAATGCCTGGTTCTGTGCTGTTTGACAAGTTATCTTTCCATAATATATATACACACACATTATATACACACACACACACACACACACACACATATATATATATATATACATTTTTAAAATAAATGTTAAGTTCCTGGTCCAGATGGTAATACAGCTAGGATTATCAGCTCCAAGTAGGCTTCTGGTTCTTTTTTTTTTTTTTGCAGCACCGGGGATCGAACTCACGACCCTGCACTTGCCAGGCAGTCGCTTAGGCCGCTGAGCTAGATCCCCAGCCCTGGTGTTTTTGAGACAGGGTCTCACTATGCC
>RJWT010054038.1:0-10282 GCA_004365215.1 Cuniculus paca | reverse complement strand
AAAAAAAAAAAAAAAAAAAAAAAAAAAAAAAAAAAAAAAAAAAAAAAAAAGAACCGAAGACAGAACACTGGGGATCCTTGAATCTTTAAGGCTTTGTTCTTCCATTGGATATGTCCAATTTGTGAAGATTCATTATACTATGTATACATATGCTACACTCCAATAAGTCCACTTAACAGAACCTGTTTCTAGCCAGGTATGGTAGTACACACCTATAACCCCAGCACTGTGGGAGACTGAGACAGGAGCATCACAAGTTTGAGCCCAGCTAGGACAACTTAGTGAGACTCTGCCTCAAATTTAAAAATAAAAAGGGCTAGGGATGTAGCTCAGTGCAAAAGCTCTCAGTTCAATACCCAGTACTGGGTGTGGGGGTGTGGGGGTATGGGGGGTCACGGGGTGAGTCCTGATAGAATGTTTCAGGTATGCATGATGGAAAGACAAATTCTCACCTGAGGACAGCTTCCCCTATGGCCATGACGAGAAGACTGCCTTCAATCAAAGTGATGTCTGCTCGGACACCTGTTTTACCACTCAGCTTTACCTGTATAGGAAAAAAGAATCTGAAAGAAGCACATGGCTCCTGCTGAGACCACCATCCCTGAGTTTGTAAGCTTTGAATCTGCTTTTCAGTTACTTTACAGGGACTTACTCAATGGAGGAAACTGGGTGTGAGCAGAAACTCAAAAGTATCCTTGTTTCTTTTGGAAATGTACAGGGCACAGAAAACAATGATTTACATAAAGAATTATGGGCACCTACTGTATAGCACATGGTGGGAATCTCGAGTGATTACTAAGTTGAGTTGGGTGTTCCCTACTGTACCTTCTAGACAGGTCTTCTCATTCCCACTTTGCAGAGTGAAAATGTTCCCAGGGCATAACAAGCACTAAGTAGCTGAGCAAGGATCTTGAAGCCAGGTGTTTATAGACTGAATTGTCCCCCTTTCCCATGTTAACTGTGTCTATGCATAGGGCGTTTAGGTGGTAACAAGGTTGAATGAGGTTCTAAGGGTGGGTGGAATAGCATGATGGCACACAGCTGTAATCTCAGCTACTCAGGAGGCTGAGGCAGGAGGATGGAAATTTGAGGCCAGCCTGGGAAATTTAGCAAGACTGTCTCAAAATATTCTTTGTCATACCTCAAGTCCCTGGGCTCTGAGTTAACCAATTGAGAGGGGGTGCAGCCCAGGAAAAAGCCTAGGATCCTGTGACATCCCTATCTTTGCCCAGAGATACTGGGAAACCACCTTTCATTTCACTCAACTATATACCAGCAGTCCTAGAGTAAAAAAATGATACTGAAGAGCAGTACTTGAACCACAATGATTGTTTCAGTCTTAATAACTACAAGAGAAAGGGCATTCAAAGTAAGAGATCTGGCCTAGCTCTTTACCACAGCACTGCACTGGGTTGCCCAAACTGCTTTTTCACCTACCTTCATCACTTCTTCAGCTTTACCATCAGGCATCACCGTATAAAGGGACAGCAGGAGGTTCTCTGTGACCACCACTAGTGCTTCTCTCTTTTCAATGTAAAACAGTGTCTGGATGGAGCTGTCTGTGGATGCCACACAGGTGGTCTTGCCTTTCTCATCCACATAGTGTACCGACCCTGGGAACAGAGGCAGGTCAGTGTATAGGGGCTCACAAGCAGATATTTCTAACTACTTAAGGATATTTAAAAAACCTGCAGGATAAGCCGGGTGTGGTGGCACACTCCCGTAATCCCAGCACTTGGGAGGCTGAGGCAGGAGGATTGTTTTAAATTTGAGACCAACCTGGGCTATAAAGTGAGCCCAAGGCCAGCCTGAACTGTATACTGAGACCCTGTCTCAGAAAAACAAACAAACAAACAAATCTTCTAAAAGTTTAGAAATAAAGCACTTGCATAACCTCACAGGTTACTATCGCTAACACAATCTCCACTTCACTGGCTTAGGGCTGCCTTGATTTTGGCAGTCTCCAGTGATTCTTTCTCTACGACTATTTTTTTTTTTTTTGGTACTGGGAATTGAACTTAGAACCTGGCACTTGCAAGGCAAGTGCTGTGCTATATCCCCAGCCCAACTACATGGAGAATTTTAGCATCTACACTGTTGACCCCTCTGATTCTTCAGTCTCGTCTTTTTCATTTCTGCCCACTAACTTTTGGTACCCTTATATCCTTCCTTTACTGAGGCCCTAAATGATGACCTCTCTGTTCCTCTGCTCCTGAGTCATTTGTGTGACATCTACCATCTTACTAGGTGCTTTCTGGCCCTTCCTCTCTTGTCCTCCATAGCTATAGTTAACTATACAATAGTCCTTTCTCTCTGCTTGGAGGCAGCTTCCTTGAGCCCTGCTTGATTAGCTGCTTCAACACTGGACAGCATTCCAGTTGCCTCCTTCGATCCCTTCTGGGTATCTGAGGTTGGTAGTGACTCCAGAGTTCTCAGGGTTCTCTGGTTCACTCTCTGCAGGAGTCTTTTCACTATCCTACTCTCTCACCTTGTCCCAGTGGAGAACTGGAGTTTCTTTTCTTTTCTTTTGTTTTTGTTTTTTTTTTTAGTTTTTTAAGACAGGGTCTCCCTATGTGGTTTGGGCTGCCCTTGAACTCACTATGTAACCCAGGCTGGCCTTGAACTTGTGGCAATCCTCCTGCCTTGGCCTCCCAAATGCTGGGATCACAGGTGTGTGCCACCATGCCTAGCAAAACTTGAGTTTTTATCAAAATGAAAAGTTCAATGTCACCTGGGCTAATTGTAACAGTAAATAGTATTTATTAGGTACGTATTAGATGGCGGCTTAGTGTTCAGTACTTTTACAGGTTACAACAAGGTAGAAATTAGTAAAATTCCCATCTTTCATTCAGGAAGTTGAGGCACATGAAATAGCAGTTCTTGGGCAATGGGCAGGGCTCCTCCATGGCTCTGCCCATTCCCACCCACTGGCATCTTTCTCTTGACATGTTTTTGCTTTTTATGTCTTTTTCTGAGATAGGGTCTCGCTATGCAGTTCAGGCTGGCCCTGGACTCGCTTTGTAGCCAAGGCTGGTCTCAAACTAGTGACGATCCTCCTGCCTCAGCCTCCCAAGTGTTGGGATTACACGAGTGTGCCACCACACCCAGCGTTGACATGCTTTTTTCTAGGCCACATCTTGACTCTCCACCCTGAGGAGCTGGCCCTCTCATGCCCTCTTCTTGCCATTCCTACTTGGATGATCTTTTGGAACTTTCTCAATTTCCCCTGTTCATCAACTCTATTCCCTTTCCTTCTAAAATGAAAGACTTCATCTACTTAAAAAAAAAATCACAACCCTTGTGGGTCCTGTCCACTGTCATCTGCTCTTCTCTTCACATTAAGGTCAGGCTGTTTGGTGAAACCAACAGCAACAGCCTCCCTCCTTTTCAAACCCAGTAACTCCCATGTGGCTTTCATCTCTGAGCCTCTCCAAGTGACAGACATACTGCAGACTGCTTCCTGTGACTGTCAAAGTCCCTTTCACTTTTAGCACCAGAGTCCATTTATTTTGGTCTTGGTTGGGCTGGCTGTTTCCCTCCTTAATTCGAGGGGAGACTGTATTAAAATCAACAGATGGCACTTAATGCTATTTGTGAGAGTTGGCTGCTGGCTGAAAGTGAAATACCCCATCCTGCTCAGGTCTTTTTCCTAGCTCTAGCAAGTAATAAGCACACAGTAAGTACTGATAATTATGCAGATTAAAAAATAGGGGTACTACAGAAGAATCTTTCATAGGCTGGGAATGTATCTTGATGGTTGAGCACTTGCCTAGAATGTCCAAGGCTCTCCCTGGTTTCATTCTCCAGCACAAGAAAAAACAAAAACAAAACAAAAAACTTCCCCAAATCATCTCCACTCTCTTGGGTGTTGTGAAGTCTGTGGAATTACTTGTTCATACCAGGTGTGGTGGTACATGTCTGTAATCCCAAAACTCTGGAAGGCTGAGGCAGGAGAATTACAAGTTCCAGTCTCACCTGGGCAATTTAGTAGAACCCTATCTCAAAAATGTAAAATAAAATTAAATACAAATTTTAAAATGGGCTAGGGGCTCTTGCCTATGAAAATTCTTCAACACAAACATGGCTCACCAAGTTTCTATCAGAGCCAAACACAGCACTCTGAGCCCTGGCAAATATGTGTAGAAAGTCAGCTGGCATAACACTGTACCTGAGACAGGTGTGCCTAGGCTAACATTACTGTATTTTATACAGAAGCACTACCCATCAATTTAAAATATTTGCCAGACATCCCTGAAATGCTGTGATTCCTAAAATCCCAAACCAAGTTCCTCACCATCCATGAGACTGATGAAGAATGACAGTCCCTCTTGAGATCCCATCTTCAGGAAACTTCCAAAGCTACTTTTCTTCCAGTTAAACATGTCCAGGGCCTTCTCATCGCCACTGACTGCTGCCCTTGCCAATTGAACCAGGTCCCTGACAAGATAAAGGTGACAAGGAATTCAGGATTTCTGGAAGAAGCCACATGGCCTGCCCTGGCTCTGGGGAGCCTTACACTTACTCGCCAGGAGGAAGGAGCCGGAAGATGCAATGAGTGAGGTGCTTTTCATATTCATGCTTCAGCAAGGGTGTCCCCTGCACACGACCCCGCTGGTCCAACCTCCACAGGAGCAGGACTCCAAGCTGTAAGAGGCCAAGAATATGTGCACAGAAAATGCTTCCTTACTGAATGACTAGTAGGTAAACAGTGCAGTAGAACATAGGCTGATTCCTTCCCCAAGAAAATCACTGAACTACCACATCTGAACCCAGAAATGCCACACTACTCAAAAGTGTTCAAAGGAAAAACCAGAAACCTTTCTCTGTACTTTCTCCCCCTCTTCATTCTCTAGTGGCAATAACTGTCATGTGTTCAGTTATCAAAATAAACTTCCTTGCTGGGCGTGGTGGCTCATGCCTGTAATCCCAACACTCAAGAGGCTGAGACAGGAGGATCATTGTGAGACCAGCCTGGACTACAAAGTGAGCTCGAGGCCATCTGAACAGCATAGTGAGACCCTGTCTCAAAAAGACAAGGGTTGGGGATATACCTCAGTGGCCTAAGCACTTGCCTGGTAAGTGCAAGGTCATGAGTTCAATCCCCAGTGCCGCAAAACAAACAAACAAACACACAAACAAACAAACAAACACTTCCTTTTGGAATAGATTCAGATTCACAGAGACAATAAAGGTAATAGTGTTGACATCTGACAATCTTCTTTATGGTCAGTACCGTCAGTATGACATGTTTCTTACAGTTAATAAACTAATCTGTTACATTACTATTTACTAAATTCTCTACTTTATTTAGATTCCCTCAGTTTCTCCTGTCCTCTTCCTGTCCCACAGGCTCATCCAGGATCCCACATGACATTCAGTTGTCACATCTCCTAGGTTCCTCTGGATGGTGCAATGTTTCACTTTCCTTGATGGCTAATAACCCTGACAGTTTGGAGGTGATGCTCAGGTACGGTATAGGATTTTCCTCCACTGGGATTTGTTCAAAGGTTTCCCTATAATTAGACTGGGGTCACTGGATTTTTGGGAGGACCCACAGAGGTAACATCCCCTTTCACCATATCCTATCAAGGGTCCAAATATAATCAACATGTCTCATCACTGTGGATGGTGACCTTGATCATCAGGTGACCTTGATATAGGTGGTGTTTGTCCACTGTAAAGTGACTCTTCCTTCCCTTTCTGTGCTATAAAGCTTCAAAAGAAGTCACTATGTGCAACCCTCACTTAAGGGCGATGGAGTCACATTTTATCTCCTCGGAGGTGGAACACCTACATAAACTATTTAGGATCTTCAACATGAAGGATTTGTCTTTACCATTTATCTATTTATTTACTTACTCAATTATGTATTTATATCACTATGGACACACAGATATTTATTTCCTATTTTGGGTTATAACATGATGTTGCTTTATTTGTTGCTCAAATTGTCTTAGCTTTGACCATTAGAAACTTTTCCAGTAGGCACATGTCACTTTTATGTGTGCCCATCATGGAGGGCTTTGTGAATATCTCCTGACTCTGGGACTCCAAGGTTCTCTGGGCTCATTTTCCTAATCTGGTCCTAGAATCAGTCATTTCTTCAGCAGCTCCAGTTCCTTTTGTTAAACAATGGCATTAGAGCTGGGCATAGTAGCGCACACCTGTAATCCCAGCACTCAGGAGGCTGAGGATGGAGGATCATTTCCAGCCTGGGCTACAAAGTGAGTGCATGGCCAGCCTAAACTGCATAACGAGATCCTGTCTCAAAAAGACAAAAAAAAAAAAAAAAAAAAAAAAAGAATGGCATTAGAAATCAGGACCTGGGTACTAGTTATACTGTAGATTCAATTTTAAAATGATCAAAGTCTCAAATCAATGGCCTAGATAAACAATAGAAAAGGTCCAAGAGCAAGAGATGACTGCATGAGAACTGGCTGAGAAAGGCTTCATGAATGGGGGAGATTTGCTGAAAAGTAGTCTTTTAATCTGAATTCCTTTGCTTTGATGTCCAAGTGCTCCCCAAAGGATAATCAGTGGATCAAGGCAAGTAGACACTCCAGCATGTGAGTGGGTACTCTTCTTCTCACTCTCCATTCAATTAGCATTGATCCCAACACCTCTAAATGCTGATGATGTTGCTTTTATTGTATACACAGGAATAAGATTTTCAAATCATGTCAGTTTTAAAAGGACCTTATACAATGAACCTCCATGAAAGATTCTGCAAGATCTAAAATAGAATGTAACATATGAGTACACATATAATATGAATAATACATCTTATCTAACTTCTTGATTGCCAGCTTTGTGAAGACAAGAAAAACACTACAGACTTGTATTTAGTTTTTTTTTTAAAAGGATAAAAATATAATGCTTGCATGGTGAGAAACACACACACATGGATAAAAAATAAGAATATCTCCTTTTCCTATACCCTCTTCCCCAGATCCAAGCACTATGATGGTTCCTAGGTGTCTTCATAGTGCTTCTCATGCAGTATCCTTTGAGAGGTTTACCTATTTGCCCTTCATGCAATTTTTTCCATACTTGATTTCAGAGATATTTCTTATTTGCACATCAAGGTTCTAGCTGACAGCTCCACCAGGTTCTTAAACATAATCATGTAAACAGTGCATCCAGGTTTCTGGGCTGCTGCTTTAGGAAACATGTTGTTGGATGCAAATGTTTAGAGCGCCTATACTCCAGAAGCAATGATTTATGGTCAAACAGACTGATGTGTACCCCTTATCTGACAGGAGGACAGATGCAGTCCACTGGGATCAGAAGTTAAACCCTCACTGTCTCGCAGAGAGGTAAAGCAGTGAGTCAAATGTTCACTTCCTCAGATTTCTACCTAGAAAGCTGGAATTGTGAATACAAAGTACATGACTTAGAAACTAACTCTGGGGGCTGGGGATTTAGCTCAGTGGCATAAGTGCCTGCTTTGGCAAATGTAAAGTCATGAGTGCGATCCCTGGTACCACAAAAAAACAAAAACAAAAATAAACTAACTCTGAGAGGCCTCTGCCTCTTTTGTTACACCTCCCTGCTCCTTGTCTCCAAATCTTAAACATTGAATACCAGAGCTCGACCCTGAAAAAATTAGCTCTATTTGTACAGATCAAGAGTTTGATGCACTAGGGATGCTATGTACTTATTCTTGGTAAGCGTTTATATGTTGGATACTCTAATAAAGCTTTGTTAAAGACTGGTTTTCTGTGTGTTAGGAACAGGTCTACTTGACGCTCATGCTAGACTCCATGAGAGATACTTGAAGGAAACCAATGGCCTAGCCTGTTCTCTATTGGTGGGGCATGTAATGGAAAATTATCTCCTTTCCCCTAAAATAAGACTTAGTTGTAAAATAATCGGCCTTGAAAACTAAAGATCAAAAATGCTGGTTCTAAGGGAATAAGGGCAAGGGGTGAGGAGGGGAAGAGGAAATAAGTAAAATAAAGATATGCCATGTACAGGAACCTAATAACCTCAATGAATTTAACATTATATGACACAATATGAGCTAAGCTTAATAATAGCAATAAGAATGTAAATCAGGATAGGGGACTAAGAGGAGGAAGGAAAGAGGGAGGAAGAAGGAAAGAAAAGGGAATCAAAAAAACAAGCTGTAGTAAGTACATGTATCCATTTCCCCAAGGTGACTGGAAACTGCATGTACTGCAAACATGTACTAACAGAAATTCTTTTAATGTTAAAAAAAAAATGCTGGCCCCCAATCAGCCTATCCTTGCCTTGTCTGCCATCACCATTCTCTCGGTTGGTGGCTACTCTGTAAGGCAGGATCCTCTATTGGATTTTTGATCTCTAGTTTTTAAGGTTGATTATTTTCTGGCTAGGTCTTATTTTCAAAGGAAACATGGTAGTGCTATGCCTAGTGTACCTTTTCCAGGGATGGTCTACTTTTTGGGCACTGTTGGCTGGTACACAGGGGTCACTTGGGGTGTGCTGGGCTGCAGGGTTCCCGAGTCAGGTCTTGAAACAGAAGAGGAGAAGAGGATGAGCAGGTCATCCTGAGACTGTAGCACAGCCTCCAATTAATTGTACCTTCTTACTTTAGCTGGTCTGGGTTGATTCTCCTGGTGAACCCAACAAAGCCTCTGGTGGAAGAGTAGAGAAGCCCCTGGCACCAAGCCTGGGGAGAGATGTCTGTTCACTCAGTGTACTTGTTTTTCTGCCTGGGCTCATTACTAAATCAGTTCCAGCACAATGTTAGATTCTTCTCAGAAGGATTAGGCATTTCTTTTCTTAAATATTCTGACTCAGAACTTGTCAGCTCATCACCTGGCTTTCATTTTATGCCTGAGTACTCTGTTCAGCCAGTTGTTTCCGAATATTGTCAAGATGAGAATGATCAAGTGCAATGGTCTTGAATTACTCTATTCCAGTAGGGGGCTGGCAACTGCTCCATAGCAGAGAGGTAGGAAAGATCACCAGAGAACTGAAGCTGGGGGCAGGCCAATGTCATTAGGTTGAAAATAAACAGCAAAACAGAAGAAAAATCATCCAGAAGAAAAGCAATCAGTCAAGAGAAAAATGGGTTAATGATAAAAACAGAAAAGAAAATACAGATGGCTCCTGGAGATAAAACTCACCAACAGTAAGAGAAACAAATTATAGTACTACTGAGATACTACATTTTTAAGCTACGTTCTGGTATTTGGATATTCCGTTGGTGGGGAAACACACGATGTGTGTTGGGGTGAGTTGTTACCAGCTAATAGAGGGTAATTTGGCAACGTCCACCACACCATGATGGAATGTGTACTGGGTCTAGCTGGCACCAGATGTATGCAGTTCTCTAAATGGACACCTGTGCAAAATGACAAAAGCACAAGTGTCACTGTTTTTTTAGCAAAAGACTGGAAATCACTAAGTGTTTATCAAAATGGGCTAGTTAAATAAATTATAATGGAGTCACACAATGAAAAGTCAATCAAAAGGGAAGGAAAAGCCAGGTATGGTGGCACATACCTATAATCCCAGCACTTGGGAGGCTGAGGCAGGAGAACTGCTGTGAATTTGAAGCTGGCCCAGGTCACAAAGTGAGTTCAAGGCCAGCCTGAACTGCATAGTGAAACCCTGTCTCAAAAAGACCAAAAACAAAAAAACAAAAACAAAAACAAAAAAAACAGAAGGAACTTTGCTATTTATCAATGTGGAAAAAATCTCTAGGATACAAATAAAAGGAAAGAAACAAAAAACATAAACAGTGTATATAGTATGTTATATTTTAAAATGAAATAAAAAAGAAGGAAGAGACCTTATCCTTGCAATAGTTTGAATCTGAAATGTCCTCCAAAAGCCCAAGTACTAAAGGTTTGGCCCCTGGGATGTGTGCTATTGGGAGGTGATAGAAACCTTAGGAGGTGGGTCCCCATACAAGGAAGTTACATTACTGGGGATGTACTCTTGAAGGGAATATTAGGACCCTATCTCCTGTTTCTCTTTGTTTCCCATCTGCCACATGGTGAATAAACCTCTTCCACTGCATGATGTAATGGGTTACCACAGGCCCAAAATGACATAGCCAATCAAGTGTGAACTGAAATCTCTGAAATTGTGTGCCAAAATAAACCTTTCCTCCTTAGAAGTTGTTTATGTCAGCTATTTCTTACTGTGACAAAGCTGACTAACACAACTTTCTATGTGATATTATTGCCCAAAATGTTTACTTTGAAAGTAATCATGAAAAGATTAAACATATATATTGAGGAACATTCTGTAAAACAACTAGTCAGGATTCCTTAAAATGTCAATGTCA
>RJWT010054037.1:0-10341 GCA_004365215.1 Cuniculus paca | reverse complement strand
TGTGTGTATACTGGGGCATCCAGGTCTCTGCAATGATTCTCTTCTTCCTTCCTAACATAGCTTCAGATAACCATGAATTTGTAGATTCCAATTCCCTCTACTAATAGAAAAGACCACATCCCAGTTAAGGTTCCAAACAAACAGAAGTTTGTTTGAACTCTTGGGGCCAATGCTGGTGACTGACAACAGGGATAATTTGTAAGAACAGGACAAGATTCCATGGAACTGGCAGGAAAGTTTTGTTTTAGTTTAGTTTTCAGTTGTTTGTTTGTTTTTTCACTTTTCTAGACTGCCACCAAAATGTGTTGTTATCTAGTTGTTTGATATGTGTGTACCTCATCTCCACTGTGAGATTCCTACAAGTTTGGAAATGTGTCTTCCTCTTCTTTGTAACTCCTTTATACTCAGCATAATGCTTGACCAACAATAAATGTTTACTTGGAGGGAAGAAAGATAGAATGAAACACATAATGCAATTTTGTTCCTAAAATTTTGCCTAGAGCCAAAGAAAACTTAGGCGAACTCAACCAGAAAGCTAGTGAGGTCCGATTTCAAACTTTGTAATTTGTGATATAATAACATGTAAGTAATAGTTTTAACTTATTAATGTTATTATTATTGCTAGGAGCACCATGTTTTGAAGTTTTACTATGTCCTTTGTGTAGCGATAAGTGCTTTACATAAGTAATCCCCCTTCAGGAAAACTCTGCAAAAAAAGAAATGATTCTCACCTTTAAGTGAAGAAATTGAAGTTCAAAAAATTAAATAACTTTGGATTTCAATAACTGAACTTGGGTCAGAACCAGCTTGGTTAATGAGTCTTTGTGAATGAGTGGAGACCTTGAAAACACACAGCTACTGTCATCACTCAGTCACTCGGGCCAGTAAGGCTAAGATCATGATTATCATTCTGAGTGTGCTTCATCAAGATATGTTCTTTTTTTTACTTCTAACTGCATTGCTAAATCTAGTCTGCTGAACTTGAAATTGTGCAACTGGTCATAGGCAAAAAAGTATGAATAGCTCAAGGTAAATTCATCAGTGGGTTTCAGGCTACATTTTAGTTCACATGGTTTTCTGATTGGAGACTAGGAAACATTTCTCTGTGTGAGCAATGATGGCGCCTATTTGCCAAGGTCTAAGAAGGGATGGACATGGAATGTCAGCCCTAGTCATTCAGTAATGGGAGATCTACAAGATAAGGCAAGAAGTCCATCCACACTGAGCAGGACACAAGAACAAGGATACAAACTTCATGGATGAGCACATACCACTTTATACACAGATGTGAACTCATACATGTGATATAGTCAGGAAAGTCTTTATTCTCCCAACTGGAATCACTACTTATCACTCAGACCCCCACCCCTTCAACAAAGCTACTTCTAATTATAAAAAAATCTGTGTTGGATAAAGACACTATTGGGTTTGAAATAAGACTATCTTGGATCAAGTTTTTCATTGCCACTCACTAGCTGGAGAAGTTAATCTCTCTGAAATTTCCTTACTTGAGCTAAGAGTATGGTACAATCTCTGTCTTCCTAAATTTCTGTGATTGTCATGAGGATACAGTTAGACACACCACACTTCTAGGAATACAGAAGGGCTTCATACATTTTCAAAAAGTATATGATTAGAAGAAATTTGGATGTGTTTTATAAAACTCAAACATATGAAAATGCACAACTTTAAAATATTATTGGTAGATTTTTCTATGCCTGAAATTCTGTTAGTCATTTGGATAAAATAACTAGAGACATGTCTGACATAGGTTTTACCAGTAGGGAGAGCAGTAAAAGTTTTACAGTACATAATACTAACAAGTATAATTGGTTTATTGAACAGCTGGACTGAGTAGGGTGAAAGTAGGAACAAAATTAATTTTCCTCTTGCTACTAACATTCTCCATTTCTAATGATATATATCCAAGTTCATATTTTTCCATGTCATGTTTAGATACTAATAAACAACTTCATTTTCAGATATTAGAATATCTACTAAAACCTTTTTCCCCTCCCCACCAGAGCTCAGGAGGAATTGGGGAACATAATCATATTTTTTATTTTTAACCTCATATCTTCTCCTCTTGGAGAGAATCTCAATGAGAAAAATCAGTTCTTCCCAATCTTCAGTCTCATAAGGCCCCGTCTCACCTGGTAAGAGAAGGGAGCAAAGTGGTTGATGGCGAATCAAGGTTTGGCCACTGCAGTAGGTCATTGGTGCTGCCATAATAAACTAATTCAAACTAGGTGGATTAAAGAACAGAAATCCATTCTCTGATGGTTCTAGAGGCAAGAAATCTGAAATCAAATCAGCAGAGTTGGTTCCTTTTGGATGCTTTGGTGAATAATCTATTCCATGACTCTCCTGGATTCTGCTGGTTGCCAGCTATCCTTGAAGTTCCTTGATTTGTCAGTAGATCACACCAATCTCTCTGCCTTCATACGGCCTATTTCCTTCCATGTCCTTTTCTGTATATCCTCTCCTTTTCTTTAAGGTGATTGTGTTTTTTTCTTCATGCCAGGGATTGAACTTAGGGCCTTGTACATGTTAGGCAAGTGCTCTACTGCTGAGCTATTAGATCAGCCCTCCTCTCCTTTTCTTATAAGGAAACTGGTCATGAAATTTAGGGCAGGTCTTAATCCAGTATTATTTCATTTTAACTTGATTACATCTGCAAAGATCCTGTTTGCAAATAAGGTTATATTCACAGGCAGCTGGGGTTAGAATTTCAGCATATAGTTTGTTGGCAGGAATAGGGGCTAAAGGATAATTCAACCTACAACTTCCTAGCAAGTAGTGAATAGATGTTCTGGGGACCCTTTTTAGAATATTCAGACACTTAACTCCCTGTGTCTTCAGATTTGGCGAATAAAACTTAAAGTGAGGAGTCCCATAATATCCTCTCATACAAAAAAATAATTTTAAAAGTGCACAAAAATTCTAATTAGCCACAAAAAGCTCCTCTTTCCTCACTCAGCCAGTTTCTTAGGGTGATAAGGACATAACCATCTCTCTTTTTCTTTCCTAAATTTTATTATTTGATATTTCATATATACACAAAGATAGGATAGAATACCTCCATACACCCCATTCATCCTGAATGATTGCTCAATGTTTCAGCATTCTTGATTCATCAGTTTCCCTCCACTTCTGTAGTCTTTGTTTTGTCTTTTTGGTTTTTTTGTTCTTAGATCATCCAAAACAGATCCAGACATAGCCATTTACCTATAAATATGAAGTGATCTTTTCTAATCATTGGAATTCAGACCATATTTAGACCTTCTCCTCTGCAGACAATGCATGGAATTAACAATGAGAGGCACAATTTCCACCTATGGATAGCAGTTGTGTGGGTCAGAAAGACTCACTACGCGTAGAGAATACATCCTGATCCCCTTTCAAATGTATGTGTGCTCTGACCTCCACAACCTCTCTAAAGTCAAGGGCTGCTATAATATTCCAATAAACATGTTGGATTTATCTGTTTTCATCACACTAGGTTTCTCCTTGACCATCAATTCTGTGTTTCAAAGATGTAGTCTGTGCCCACTAATGAGCAAAGACCTGGATGAATACTCTAGAAACTTCTTTTGAGAGGCTTCCAAGATAGTGGAAGAGAGGAAATATGACAAAAATATTAATAAGATTAGACCTTGAGTGGGCTTAGTTATGAAAATAGAACCAAAACTCAAAAAGAATTAGAAACCCTAAGAGGTATAAAAACTTGCAAGGTTAAATCAAGCCTTCACCCATGTTGACAACTGCCATCCTGGCCTGCAGAGAAATTCTGGAATTACAATTCCTAAACTAAGTCCACAGCTTAAGTTGGAATAAAAGTACTGGCATCTATTTGGATGATGTAATTTTCACAAGGCAAACAGGATAAAGACTTGGGCCTAGGGACATTAGCACAACGAACTTCTCAGCTATGTTCCTCAAGATCTGGGCCACCCGTGGGAGCAAACATAACCACTCAAATCCTGACAATGAGGCTTTCCATTTCAAAGTTCTTTTCTCAAGAATTCATAAAAATGCAGCTGGGGTGAATGAGCTGAAACCTCCTGAGTTACACAAGGTCTGGCAATTTATCATTCGGCAAGGCTTTTCTCCAACTCAATTCAGCTTTTTTCTCTTTGTTAATAATAGAGTGTTTAGGGCAGCTTGTGGTTTCAGGTTATCTCCTGCCTCAGCCAAATTATACTCCCAAATGCATCAATATCTTCCGGAGAATCATATCCATTGACAGAAGAAATTATTTGCCTTCTCAGAGGATCGAGCAGAGTGGTCTGGAACTGAGAGATGAAAATATTTAGATAGAGAAACAAAAAAATCCTTATTTATTGCAGTGCCTACACAATGTAGTAGAGCCAGTGACAGGCCATCTCGAAGAGTGACTCACTATGGTGGAAAGGATGAAGTACTGGAACGAGGCATCATGCAAGGAGGAAGGAACTATCTAAAAGGAAATTCTAAGGGCATTTTCATGAAATCCAAAGCGTAGTAAAATGTCATTTACTTCATAATGACAGTGTAATTCATATTCTACAATACACCTTGAAAACAACAGAGGATCTGTCCCAGAACTGGTCTTGAGAAACACTGTGGACTCAGTAAATTGTATTCGCTTAACCCATAAATCTCCATTGAAGGCTCAGAAGAGCACCATCCTGTGCTAGGCACAATGAGAGACTCAAAGGGTATAAATTTTTGTTTCATGTTTAAAAAGAGCTTATGCAACCCACAACTCACCAATCCTTAATGCGCCTTGTCAGAAAGGAATAACAGAGCAACGCATGACTGATTGTGCTTATTCTGGGCAACAGGATTTTGACTCCATTCATTAATTTAATAAGTGTTTATTGGGTGCCAGGCACTGAGCTACATACAAGCCCACCCAACATCTACACCTATTAATAATAATATTTGGAATGGTTGTTTAACTTAATAAAGTGTCTGTTGAGATTGCCTAACCCCAATTATAAAAGGAGAACTATATATAGCTTATGGCACATGGTGGTGTACAATGTACTACAAAGACAGGTAACAGGTTCTGACATTAGTCAACTTCTTACAAAAACTAATCATTTAAGACAAAGGGACTATTTCTGCTTTGCAACACATTCTGTTCCATATAGGCTGCCTTGTTTTTGTGTGTTGACCTGATCAATGCTGGATCTGTATGCAATTAATGTTGGATTTATATGCAATCAGTGATAAATAGAAGCGTTAATATAAAAACTGAATCTCAGGCATGATCTTCAGTTGAAATTCTGCCTATTAGGAATCCAAAGATCAATTGCATTTTGTTTTGCTATTAAATGAGAAATTCCTCTTACTCCTCTGTGAAGACCATAGTGGACAGTAGCCCGTAGAACCAAGGGGCAGGGTGGGGAGACTTTTGGGGAATGGCATGCAATAGCCATGTATTTCACGTGCATGATAATTTTCTCATAGATTACTTTTTTTAAACTTCTGGCAACTTCTATCATGGTAGTTGAAGCTGCCAAATTCCCATCACTCCTAGTCAAAAACAAGAAAAAAAATCCTTAAGCATTTTGGTCACTTATATAAATATGCTTAACTCTGTGAGTCTGTCTTGATTTAAAAATCATAGAACATTGGAAACCATCTTTTCCACTCCCTTTTTAGATGACCTTTCACATTTACAACACACTTTGCCTTAACCTCAGAGAAGAAACAAAAACAACAAAAACACAACCTTGTTCCTACACCTCTTGGGGTTGCCAAGAGGAGTACTGACTCATTACCTGTGGAGTGCTGACACTATGCCTGTGGCAGAGCTGGCACTTGGGAAACAGTGGTGCTGTGTCACAGTCTTACTCAGGCTCCACACACCACAAACAGGTGTACCACCGCCAGCACCACCCAGCTGAGGACAGTCCGCCTGGAAAGCCCAGGTTCTGCCTTCCTCCACCCACCTCTTCTCCCCTCACTAATCACGTTCTGTCTCACACACAAGGGCTTCCACAAGAATTTGAGAGAATATACACACAGTTTTATGTATATCTATGTGTTTACAATTTATGTTCTACAATTTACGTATGTCTATGTGTTTGCAATTTATGTTTTGGCAAATAATACATCCTTGAGATCATCACTCCAATCAAAAGAATAAGTATATCTACCCCCCAAAAAAGTTACATATGCCTCTTGGTAATTCCTCCTGCCGGTCCTACCTCTTGATCTCCTATCTTACTCTTTGCTTTAGGTAACTACTAGTCTGCTTCCTGTCACTACAGATGACTTTGTATTCTTTAGGGTTTAATCGTAAACAAAACTGCGTAATGTAGACCCTTCGCTTTTTCTTCCCCTCCTTCTCTCTCTAGTTTCTTTCACCCAGCATAATTATTTTGAAACTCATTTAAATCTTGAGATGCATCCTTTCGAGGGACATCATAATGAAGCTAGAGTAATTGACCACAGTACAAAAGAAGGCATAAAAACTGCTATATTCAGAGATAGAATGCAAAGCATTTTTCATTCCAGGTGCAACCCCAGTCTTGTATATTATGTTATTTCTTTAAGCCAGCAGATCTGATATCAATAAAAATACCTTAACTTCATAATTAAGAAAAAACCAACTACTGCTAAGTATTCTGTATCTAAGAAGACGTGGAAATTAGAAATTTCTTCCAAAGTAGCTAAAATTATTTTGAATTTTGAAGCTTAAAGAAGACATCCTAAGCTTCCTGGAGAACTTGCCTTGCTAGATGATTCCCTCTCCAAGGGGTCTCAGGAGCCAAGACTTTGCTGTATTTCACATAAGGGTTTCTTCTTCCAGACAGAAGAGTAGGAGCGACTTCCTGACTCACTGCATATGCATAAATGCTTCCTTTCAGAGGAAGGTGTTAAACTCTTGCTGGTTCCCTGGCCAAACAGATAGGTGAAGTTCTGGGCATTCACAGCATTTTTGGAAGTTTAACAGGGCGATAACAAGGAGAAAATGGTTTAATCTGTGTTTTGGCCTCCTCACCAAGATGGGTGGAATGAGAGAGGCTATGACTTTGGAAAACCTAGTCATAAAACGGGTTTAAAAAAAATAGGGCTTGTTTTTGGAGTGAGTGGATCAAGAGTCCCTGACGAAGCAAATGTCTGCCAGCTTTAGCTTTGAAAATAGACCAATTAATTAGAAAACTAAGGAGTAGCAAAGAAGATTCGGCATACACTACCTGGACAGCCCCCCTTTGTGTTGCCTTGTTTGTAAGGAAAACTGACTTAAAAGAAGTTAATTTAAAAGAAAACCAAAAATGTGTTTGAACTGGAAAAAGTTCGCTAGGCAGCAGCCTAACAGAATATAAAAGGTGAGGGAGAGATCCTAGAAGAAAAGAGCTTTCCAAGAGAAGCAGCAGGGACACTTATTAACATCAGCCTGCCACAGTTAATAACCTCGCATTGGGTAGAAGGTTGGGCCAGGTGATCTCTAAGGGCACTTTCTCACTCTGAGATTCCAAGATGCTGATATTTATGGTGTAATATTCAGAACCCATAAATTGGCTGCTCTCAGAGGTGTGCCTCATAATGTCTCTTTCATTTCATCAGTTTTCCCCCTGGATCTTGCCTCTTTCCCTCTGCTACCTCATTGCCAACAGAGCAGGAAGAGTGCATTCATAGATCCCTGAGTAACATCTGGAGGATATGTGTTGGCCTTCGGCCCTAGGCAGATGTTCTGAGACTGTTCCTTTGGCCCGATATTTCACATGGAAATGTAACAATAACTGCCTGTGATGGCTCTCAGTGTCCTGCAGCACCAAATCTAAATCCATAGCCTGCAATTCAGCATCCTTCACTAGCTGGCTTCTACCTTGCCTCATAGTCCAAATACATGAAGGTTTAAGGGTTAGGTCCTTCAGTCAGTTGATTGACCAGCAAGCATTTCCTAAGCATACAATGTGTATTTATGGACCTCCCGTCAGGAATTAGTGCAGTTCCAGGAAAGGGGAGCACATCTCTAGACTCAAGATTCAAGCCAATTATTTACTTCATCTTGGTAGGTGGTAACCTCCAAAGTTAAAGTTGGAGGTATGAGAGGACTATGGGTCTGTTTTCCTACTAACTCGCTTCCAAGTTATAATTTACCAGGTGGTCAGGCTTCCATGTAGTACTCTATTCTGCCATGCGCACATGAATTTATTAGCAGGCAAGTATGAGAACAATCACACAACATACTGTAAGCAACAAGGGCTCTGTCCTTTAGTCCTTGAATGAAATATGCCCTGAAGTGAACGTAGCAGTGTTCTAGAGGGATTCTTAACCCTCTGGTTTCATGAGCAAAACTACAGGACCCATTTGGCCTAACCCTGGAGACCTTACTCTGAAGTGAAAACTGCTCTCACCAGATCTTTAGACTTTATGTATCTGCCTTTACTACAGCACAAGCCAAACCCATACTTCTCACCATTAATGAAAATATTTCTAACATTCTTTGTTCTGATTACCAAAGCCATCAGTCATAACCGGAAGTAAAAAAGACAGCTGAAAACTTAAGATAGGTGCCTCTTGAAGTATAGTTTCTGATTAAGATTTTTCAGATGTTAGCTAACCACATTTAGAATGTATATTTCTGATTAAAGAATTAGAACTATTCACCAATCATGCCTAGAATGTAGATGAAAATGATCATGCACACCCAGTATGCTGCCTGTGTCAGTGTATTTTAAAGTAAGTTGTAGACAGTGTAACTATACGAGAAAACATGGTATGCCTTGCGAACAATAGATGATCGGGATAAAAAGGAAACAACATGTGGCACAGCAGTTCGGTAATGCATTGGTTTCCACGCTGAGCAGTATTGATGCGGCAGTCTCCAGATAAAGTGACCATATAACTGTGTTTTCCAAAGTGTGATGCTTTGAAGAGCAAAACCCAGGACAACAGATGAAAACTGATCCTGTGTCAAGCAAACCAAGACATAGTCAACCTAGCTATGGTCGTTGGAATAAATCATGGAGAATAAATGGGAAGACTGTATTGAATGAAGATTCATCCATCACACACTAGCATACGGCCTCTGCAGAAGCTTGTGTGGGTACTGCGAAGGTTGTTTTGGGTGGTTTGATAGGTCACAAGGGTTACTTGGGAGGGAAACTCCTTTTGATTATACTTTGATTAATTATCTTAGACTTCTTGATCTGCAGCCAACATGCTACCTAAGCATCTCCTGAATATATTCTGCATCCCTCAATTTTGGCTTATCCAGAAGCAATTACATGACAGGCAGAAATCTACCTCTCTCACTATTTTCTAATATGTCTTTGGATAATTTTTGGCTAAAGATTCAGAAATTACTATGTGCTGGTGGAGGGTTCTTCTATGCGATCTCATTTCTTCTAGTAGTCTTAAGAAGTGTAAGACTTGCCTATCTGTCAAATAAAAAGGCAAGCTACTATCTTACTTTATCCCAGAGTCTGAAGATAAAATAGTGAGAACATTCCTGAGAAGTCTGAGAATTTGTTGTCCTGAATATGAGACTAGAATATATGAAATAAAAACACGAAGATTCAAGTCCTCAAGGGCCATTGTGGAATGACTAATAGGAAAGTCTTACCAACTGAGGTAATTCAAAGTCCATTTGTGAGTTTTGGGTCCTAAAGAAATTTAGTGTTAAAAGTTAGAATACAACTTCCTTGTTCTTTTGGAGGACAGAAATTTTGAACTGAAAATGCCTTTCATTGGCAAAAATTGGCAGAATAAACAATGAAATATAAACTTCATCTAAAAATATTGTGTTGGCACTTCTCAGCTGAAGAAATACGAATGGCAAATAAATACATGAAAAAATGTTCAGCATCATTGGTCATTACAGAAATGCAAATTAAAACAACTCTGAGATTCTGTCTCACTCCAGAAAGAATGGCCAGGATTGAGAAAACCACCAACAACAAATGCTAGAGAGGCTGTGGGGAAAAAGGAACCCTTCTCCACTGTTGGTGGGAGTGTAGACTGGTGCAGCCACTGTGGAAATCATTCTGGAGGTTCCTCAAAAAGCTAGGACTGGAAGTCCCATTTGACCCAGCTATTCCACTTATGGGCATATTCCCAGAAGAAGTGAAGTCATCACACCACAGTGATATATGTGCACCCATGTTTATAACAGCACAATTTGTAATAGCCAAATCTTGGAAACAACCCAAATGCCCATCAATTGAGGAATAGATAAAAAAGATGTGGTACTTTTATATAATGGAGTACTATTCAGCTATAAAGAATGATCACATTGAGGTTTTTATAGGTAAATGGATGCAACTTGAGACCATACTCCTAAGTGAAATAAACCAAACTCACATGTGTAAACACCACATCGTCTCCCTAATGTAAGAA
>RJWT010054036.1:0-10335 GCA_004365215.1 Cuniculus paca | reverse complement strand
CTCTATAATGGCGGCTCCTTACAGTGACGGGACTGGCTTCAGAGACAAGTTTTCCAGATGAGAAGCATTCACCCAGGGCTGTGCATCTTAACAAGCTGCTGTGCAGCTCAGTGTGCAGAGTTGTAACTTTGGTCTAGCAAGAGTCATTGCAGAGGGGTGACTGACCAACTGCCAGTTTGGTCATTAAATGTAGCCAATGGAATCCAGCCTTTTCTCTGTGCTGCTGCTGCTGCTGCTTCTTCTTCTTCTTCTTCTTCTTCTTCTTCTTCTTCTTCTTCTTCTTCTTCTTCTTCTTCTTCTTTTGTTTTTGTTTGTTTAAAGTGACCTGTTTACAGTAAGGGAGTTTGTATTTGGTTAAAAAGTATGCCATTTAGTGGTTCATATTTCTGTTTTCGCAATAACTGCTAGTTGCCAGTTGACTACATAGAATTAACCAGCTGCAGTCCTTAGTCAACTCTGATTAGTCATCTCTAGTGCTGGGAGTGCCTCTCTTCAGTCCTCAAGCTTGGCTCATGTCAGAGGCTGATTTGCTCATGGGTTGTAGTGGTGTCTATTTAAACAGGAAAAGCAACTGAAGAAGAAATGTCAAAGGGCTTGCAGAGCCTGCAGGTAGGTTTCCAGGATCCCTGGCCCACAGAAATGTTCTGCCTGCTAAAAAGACCTTTGGTGAGCCTGCATTCATCAGTGACTCTTCCCAACCATCCATGCCCACTTCACAGCTTCCCATATCGATGCTAGAAAACACAATATCCATTTTTCCAAAATTGATTCATAAAAATGAGGCGAGAACATGAGAAAAAACAGAATCCATGCATAAAATTTCATTTGGACTCCCTACTTGATTTATTTGCCAGCTTCCTCCCGGTGCTGGGGTCCTTTGAAAGATGCTGGCCAGTAGTATTGGTCATACTACTCATCTAAGACATCAAAATAATGTCTTAAACATGATGTTCTTGTATGCAATCAGTGGCCAAAAGCCCAGTGCCATCCTGGGAAACATCAGATTTGGGACAGACCATTGGAGCTTTTGTATCTGAGGTCACCTCGCTATTTAATGTCCTCCTCTCCTGAAAGCAGTCTGCTGGGCCATGTTCTGGAATGTACTAGTACACATGATCAGTTCTGTAACAACAGTCCTCTGAGATCTGCCTGCGCCTGTCTAGCTCTAAGAAAACCCAACAGCTCCTGGTGCAGTAGGGCTGCCTATGCCCAAAGGCTCATTTGGTTTGGGCACCATGGAGATGGTCCCACAAGACAGAGTTTTCAGCAGTAATTACCCATGCCTTCCACCCCCACTTACTACCTCATTATCAAGTTGCTAAGCAGAACTTTCCTTCAGAGATGTTACTGTCCGCAGGGTCTGTTCCTCTTAATAACAGCCAACTTTTCCTTTACAAAAGCTAGCCCATGACCCAAAGGTAATTTATTTTAATGAACTAACCAGGGCCCTAATAAACAGCATTGATTTTTTTTTCTAGCAATTTATAATTGTTTAAAGTCAAATTAAATTTTTGTACTCATCATGGTGAGGTCATGCGCAGTGAGTCCATAACCATTAGAGCAAGCAGCAGCAAACAGGTTTAGAGTCCTCAGAGGCAGAAGTTTACTGGTGATGATACTGCTTTGTGTTTAACTCCCTCAGAATGGTACAGATTGAGCCCCAGGACAACAGCATAAGCCAGAATTTCTCTGGGTCCCTAAGGACTATTGGTTACTCAGTTACCAGGTCTTTGTATAAAATGTGTTTGTTACTTAGGGCTGTATTAAAAGAAAGTTTCAAAATCACTGATTTTTGTGGCTGTTACCTACCAAATACTCCACCTCATCTTCATTCTCTTCCTTTTAATGATAATTGCCTTTTGCAAGTACTGGGTGCTGGGTGCACAGCCCCCATTTGGACTCATTTGGTCCTCACAAGCCCCCTTGAGGCAAGTTCTTACATCAGAAAGGATTTTTTAAATGCAGTGAACCAAAAAAACAAAAAACAACTGTGATTAACATAAGAAGTAATTTATTGGAGCAGGAACCAGATGGTTCCTGTAATCCCAAAACACTGAGGGGTTGAGATAGGAAGATTTCAAGTTCAAACTCAATCTGGGCAATTTAGCAATTTTAGAAGACCTTGTCTCAAAATTTAAAAATTAAAAAAAGGGCTATAAGAGAAATACAGCTCAGGGCAAAATCTCCGGGTTCAATCCCCAGGGCCACACACACGAAAGTAATATCTTAGAAGAACTTACAATTTAAAAGATTTGGTGGAGGAGAAAGGAACCAGATAGTTCCCCAAAACCTGGGCAGTAGAACCTCCTTCCTGTGGCTCCCCGGGAGTTGGTGGAAAGGCCAATGAGCCCCAGCTAGTTCCTCTTTCTTCGGGTCCATGGGCCCAAGAACAGTCCTGGCAGGGCAGGCAGATCCAAGAACATTGGGTGTCATGTGCCCCTGATATGCCAAGAGCAGGAAAGACACCATCAGGAAAAACAAGCAGTAATATTTGTCCCCCTTAGAGGTGGGATGTGTGGGGCAATTTGGCCAACAGTGGGTTCCTGTCAGGAAGGAAAGTGGGTGCTGAGGGACTGAGCCCTGTCATTTCAAGCTCACAGAGAGGAAAAGCAGGCCTGGTGCTCAACCCAGCACCCCTGCCTGAGTCAATCCTGTTTAGTCCTCTTCCTCAAACCGCTACTCTTCGCCATCCCTCCTACGAGGTGCCACCCACCTTATCCTGCTCTTAGGGGTCCTAAGTCTGCCCCTTCATCCAATAAGCCATCCCTGGATGAGTTAGCTCCATACCTGATTCCTCTAAGCCCTCATTTTGCTTTTCTTATATCAAAGTTCTGCCTTCCTGACAGGCTGCAGGTCTTATTCCTACAGAAAGTGGGCAGGTAGACTAAGTCAGAGCACTCCCAGCATGGCAGAAACCTCTCTGTTGCTGTTCATGACCATGGCAAGGGACAAAAGGATAAAGATTACTCAGAGTGATTGACTGTCCAATCCATATTCCAAGAGGGCCCAGAGGGGCTGCAATTAACCGAGACTCTTCAACAGGAGAAAGTCTGAAACAACAGCTCTGACCCAAAGCTTCTATGGCCTTTTATTGACAGAACCAGGAAGCAAGGGTAAAAGAAAAAAGAAAGGAATCTGGGCAGGAACTCATATAGGGGACAGGGGAAAAAGGGATGATGAGGATCATCTGTTAAGTTTCTGACTCTGGGACTAACTTAAATGATAGAGGAGTATGGGGAGGACAAAGGCCAGGGTATTCTCTGTTTAAGGCAATGCGTTTTGATCCTACTGTGACTTGTGGCCCAGTAGGCTATTTTTCACTCTGTAACCATGCATTCCAGGAGATTTAAAAAGTCCCTCAACTCTGCATATCTATCTCATACATCCTTCTGGTCAATGTCCTCACACCTCTCTGATTAAGCATCATGCAGTATGGTACAAACAGCAATCAGTAAGCTGTAGATCCACACCCATCTCATCTTTTACTCATGGTGGACTGGCTGAGGCATCCTAACTTCTCTGAGCCTTAGTTTCTTCATACAGGAAAAGGAGTGATCACATATAGCTCTTAGGTTAGCTTACACATGAAAGGTCGTCGGTCTCAAGTGCCCAGTATTGGACTTTATTTAGGTTTTGTTACTTTTTTATAAGTCATAACTCTCCACAGTACAGAATTACTAACTAGAGAAAACACCAAGAAGAAAATCAAAATCATCTGTCAGTTACACCACCCAGCAGAAATTGCAGTGGACATTGTGACCTGAGGGCTCTGGTTTGGGTCCTCCTGGGCACAAATTGATTTAATACCACTTACCTCAGACTGGTGGGACAACTAACCAAGATAATCATTGTTAAGCATTTCATCAAGCCCTGTGGTTTCCTTTTTTACAACATCCATTCCTGGCATCATTGTTATTTGTACACAAGTAACTGTCCTGTCTGTGTCATAATCTTTGCTTCTCTCTATTCACTCCAGACTCCGACCACCCCTTCTGGGTACCATCATCACCCACCAAAGGCACAGATTGGAGTCCTCTGCCTTCCAACCCTCTTGATTTCATTGTCCACATCACTGCCCCAGTTTGGAACCTCTAGTGACATTTCCTAGGTCCCCTATACTCTGCCATTTAACCCAATCTCAGAATCTCTCCCCTCACCAATCTACCATGCCGTTGGTCATCAAAGGATTCTTTCTAAGCTCTGCTCACTGTGAGTTAAAGGTGCTCTGAGTTTGGCTAAGGGAGAGGTGGGGACCCTGGGAAGATGGAATAGAACAGATGAACAGGTTGGGTTTTTCAGATGGGATCCTAGATCCAGTAGCTAGAGAGAGAGAGAGAGAATATCACCAAAGGTTTCCTTAGCAAAGAAGGCTATGTTTTTTCCAGTTATGCCTCACAAGGGAACATGGAGACACCAGCCAGGCTGAGCTGGTGGGAATGCTGGTCCTTTGTTTAATTAAATAGGAACAGAATTTCAAAGGGGTAGAGTCAGGGACCATCCATCAGGGGTCAAGAAAATCTTTGCCCCTGACAGTACTGTTCAAAGAACAAGGGCTTACACCATTGACTTGCAAGACATATGAGGACAGAAGGGATAATATTCTTGCCCCATGGCCCTACTTGGGAATTGCAGGTCACTGGAGATGGGGAGGAATGGAAACATTCCAGAGAAGAGAAAAGTAGGATGGGAAGGTGTCGGAAGAAAAAAGAACCAGAAATACCTGGAGTTGCCAGGTCTGGGAAATAGCCTGAAAGTAGAATGAAAGTGGCTGGAAGTCGGCTGGGGCTTGTTCACAAGACGAGGGGCTGGCTGTGAGGTCCCTTAGCATCCAGACCAGGCATCGTTTTTATATTGTTTTATGTGGATGCAAATGTGCGAGAGCAATAGAAGGGAAAGTTGGTCCCAAGTCTTGCTACAGCGATAAATTTATATCATCTTAGCCCTTATCCAAACCAGCTCATGCCTCCAAGGTGAAAATGCCACCAAGGATGCTAGCTATAGATATATGCCTTCACTCTTGCCAGCTCTAATTCTAATTCTTCAAAACAAAATTCCTTCACTCTCACAGCATTTCTAACCCTAGTGTGCAAGATTTCATAATCTTTCTTTCTTCCCTCCCTTATGCCTTTCCCCTCCCTGTCCTGCAACCCTGGCTCCTTGCTATCACCCAGGTGTCTCTCCTGCTGTATGAGTCCACCAAAATGAGGTGGCTTCTGTCCAAAGCTATGGTGATTGATGACAATGACGATGATGATGAATATCCTTGGAGGCAGAATGTGCACAAATACTATACCCACCTCATCCTCAGCCTCTTCCTCTTCCCCTGGTTCATTCTTGGAAATTACTGGGTCTTTTCGGTGTATCTGCCTGACTTTATTCCACCTTTTTGGCAGCTTTCTGTGACAAAACCCTGTACCTCTTTGCAGTGGGGGTCCTGGAGCTCAGTCGCACTGTGCTGCTCTTACTCGTCCTGTGCCGCGTCTATGTCTACGTGCGTTCTAGGTGGAGATTCGCTGCTGATGAAGACCAACACGCACACCTTCGTGCACTCACTTACACACTTACAGTTAGGGGAGAAGAGCACACTGGTGAGTGGACAGAACCTTCCCTGAAGGCATTTCAGGAACCACCAACATGTACTGAGGATTCTAGCAGACTTGAGAAATTTTGGTCTGCCTGCACCTAGGAAAAACACTTCTGCTTTTCTTCCGAGTGGGAATTTTGTACTTCTAAGAGTTACCAAAGGGACTTTTCTTCTTGGCGAAAGAGATGAAGAAGGTAAAGACTGAGAGGCCCTTTTGAAAGCACAGCACAGTCTAAGGGCTATAGAAAGGTTTGTTCTTATTGCTGCTGCAGAGGCCATTCAGCCACCAGCACCAGGAAGCTGTGGGAAGAATGTGGATCTTCAGACAAGACAGGGGTCAGATTTTCTTGCCATGATGGCTTTTGTTATTAAAAAGAGAAAAATGTCCTTCAATAACTCCAAGTCTCTTTGGGGAAAATTAAGGGTCAGTTTATTCTCAACCCCACACCAGAAGAGTGTGATCTGATGGGAGGGGACATACAACTGTGACACCTGCCAAGGTCAAGGGGTCCACCGAGGGGCTCTCGCTGGCCTACTGGCCTGGCCTTGCAGATGGCAGGATTCCTTTTGTCATGGGCTCCATGTGCTACCATTGCACATTCAGCATTTGGCCTGAGACCTTGTCCTTCCTGGTTATCTGAGGCACAAACCAGTGATTTGTGGATGGCCCTGTGGCACAAACCAGTCTTGCATGTTTCTAGCCAGGTTGCATGAGTTGAAGTGCCACCTGTGCCCATGATTTTGGTTTCTGACCCTAAATATCATGCAGTAGCTCTTCTACTCAATGACATGTTCCTCTGTGGAGGCCTTTCGTAAGTCAAGACATTCAGAAGTCTCAAATGACCCAAACAGCAACCATTCATGTTATTCCTTCTCGCTACTGTTATGGTGAGATTAAGTTGCTCGAGCATCGGTTCCAAGTCAGTGTGTGGGTGCTTCTTGGGCTAGGAAGACTCCTCTCATCAGGACACCCCATGCTTTAGAATTTTCCATGAAGACACTGTCACAGGTATTTCTTGTTGTGCCCAAAGGGAGTTCAACACCTACCTACATGCTTCTGTTTCAGCTGCATACACAGCCTCTCTATCGTGCTGAGCCATTGTGTGCGCGAGTGTGTGTGCTTTATAATCAAATCCAGCTGTAAATGCCATCAGTGTGAAGCACGTTACTTTCTCAGATGTGTCAGCTCAAACTGAGAGGCACACACTCCTCTCTGTGGCTCTAAGAGAAAAGAACTTGCCAGTGCATGGAAACTTTCCATGAGAGTTTGTGAGCACCCTTTACGTGTCTGTCACCTAGAGTCACCTTTGTTCTGGTTTCTGTCCAGGTGAGGTTTGTGGTGCACTCTCTGCTGAGCAAAAGGGAACATCCCTTATCCTGCCCCACTCTTTCCCCAAAGCTTTTTTGTTTTCCCTTGAGCAGGTGTGCCTCTTGCAGATCCTGCCTCATTGATATGGATGCCTGATTCCAACCTCATTGTGTTCCACATCACCCTCTCCATCCCAGGGCCAGAGACAGACTCACACTGGGGCTCAGACACTGGGGCAGACCCCACCCTCCTTTCCCTGAGCCATGATGTATCTGTCCCTTAGTATGTGTTTGGACACAAACGCACGAAGTTGAAAACCAGCAGAACCTATCTCTAAATTCAAACCAGATCATACTGCAACCAGCACTTTTCTTCACTTCACTGACACTAACTCCTGAGCAGGGAATTGAGGATGTTCAGGCTTTAACCTCAAAAAGTAAGCCACGTCCATATAGACAGGAAAATGCACTCGGTACTCAATTCTCTCCAGATTGCTCCACTCAGAGTTGGACATTGTGTTGGGAATGATACTGAGGCTGCATCCAGATTTGATTTTAAAAAAGGGCTGCGATGGAAGAGTCACTGCACCTGGGGCTCAGGAGTCCAGGGCAGAGACAGCTGGGCCATCACTGACAGCTCTGCCCATAGAGCCCTGTGGCTGGAAGACTTTCAGAACTGCTTCAGAAAGTGACAGAATCACAGCTGATCCAGTGGGCCAGAGAACCACACGTACACTCAGGCCACACGTGAGGCATGGAGTAACCCAGGCCAGGCCATTTCAGTTGTGACTAGGGGGATGGTATGGTGTTAATTCCAGTACATCATGTTTCCATCTACAGGGTGCCATCAAAATATAGGGTGCATGTACATGGTGAATGTTTAACATTTTAAAAATATATTATAGTAAAAGACACATTGCCATTAATTCCTCAAAAATGCTTCGTCATTCTTGTCACTTTCTGAAGCAGTTCTGAAAGTCTTCTTTCGTGTCTTTAGTTGTGCTTGTGTGGCCACTTCGACAGTGCTCTAAATCAATTCAAAATGTTACCTTTCCTGCTCATTTTGACTTTGAAGAACAGCCAGAAGTTGCAGGGTGCCAAGTGCGGTGAATAAGGTGGATGAGGACACACAGAATGTTTTCAGGAGCCTGCCTTTCTGATGGATGGCACTCAGCAGAAGCATTCACCAAAGTTTTTTTGTTTGTTTGTTTGTTTGTTTTTGTTTTTTTGCGGCACCGGGAATTGAACTCACAACCTTGCACTTGCCAGGCAGGCGCTTAGGCTACAGAGCTAGATCCCCGGCCCTCACCAATGTTTCTTTAAATCTCACCTCATAAAGACTCACAAAAGAGGACTTCCAGCATGGCTCCAGAAAAATGGCAAAAATGGTGGGATAAATGTGTTCAAAGCAAGGGGTAGTGTTTTGAAGGAAATAAATGGCAATGTGTCTTTTACTGTAATACATTTATTTTTTTTATTGGTACGTTTATATGATTACATGTATTGTGGAGAGTTCATACATGTACATAACAATTCTTAATTCTTTTTTTAACACCCTCCCCTCCTCTCCCTCCACATTCCATTTTTTAAAAATTTAAATATTCAATGTATATTTCCATCACACCTTATATTTTAGTATGAGTAGAAGCAAAGTGGTCAGTATCTATCATTTGTCTGACTGACTCTTGTGCCTGATTTCTTTGTGGGCACTTTTTAAAATGTTGATGAAATAAGCTTTGTACAGCTCGTTCAGTTTGATCCTGGCATTATCTTTAGCCTGGGAGAAGAGAATCCTCCAGTTCATGGGATGCTTGGCTTCTTTTTACTTTCAGTGGGATTCCTGCGGGTGCAGTCTACACGCTGACATTAGTGCCCCTCAGAAGACTCTCTTTCACTTTGAACACACCTACCCAATCCTTCTTGCTGCTTTCTGAAGTAGTTCTGCAAGTCCTCTTTCAAATTTTTACAGTATTGTGGTTGTCTCAGTGTCCTAAATGGATGCAAAATGTTTCTCTGTCATGGTCATTTTGACTTTGAGGTACAAACAGAAGTCACCTGGTGAATAAGGTGGATAAGCACACACTGTAATACTTTTATTTAGTAGAAACTGCTGTACACATGAACTGTAAACTGCTTTAGAGAGTGGCAATAACAATGGGATTAAGTGTGTTCTAAGCGAGGGGGAGTACTTTGAGGGGGATTAAGTACAATGTGGTTTTTATTATAATTTTAAAAATTTAAACATTAGTAAACATAACCATAGTTCTTGATCACACATGTATGCATACTGACACTGGTGAACCCTAGGCCAGATTTAGCCAAATTTTGCTCCATAAAACCTAATCCTCCAGTGGGTAGATAATGTGCAGTGCAGTCTGTAAGAATGGATGAACAGAAAATCCTTCTTAGTTATCCTAGTGGTGATTTGCATTTTTATCAGTGCAGCACTAAGAAGAAAACAAGTCTCTTCTTTATAGACTGAATTTCAGTAGTTCACTTTTCAGGCCAGCCTGGCACGGCAGTCAAGTTATGTAGCATATTTTAGAAGACAGTGTTTTGCCATTGCAAGAAGTGAAATGAAGAGGACATTTCACTTCTGTTTTTAATATACATCTTCTTCTTTTTTGTCTCGAGAATACTTCCTGAATTATATAAATCAGGCTTCGAAGTTTGAACTTCCTGTATTGTGCAAAAGTCAAGCCATGCTTCATGGGCTCTGGACCCTGCTGGTATTAAGACACATTGCCAGCGTACTCTAACCAGGCTCCTCCAAGGCCTCATGACTCAAAACATCCCTGTTCCATCAGCCCTTCTTCCTCCCATTAACGAGGGAGGGTCCCCTGCCCTAAGTAGTATGAGATGGCTGAACATACGACCCTGACACTGGAAGGATAAAGATGACAGAGGTTTATTATGTGTCCCATATTATCACAGCCTAGGAAGGAGATCACAGGCTGATGTGCTGGGTCATCTGAGGGGTGGCGAGGGGATACTCAGGAGCACAACAAACCAGCAGGAGCTGTGAGGGTCATGCCATGTAGAACCAGAGAGTATTTGGCTTCTGGGGAAGGTGTGATTGGCTTGAGTAATTTCAGACTGGCAGGAAGGTGACACCCATTAGGTTGACTGACAGGGACCAGCCAGGAGGTCAGGCCTTTTCTGGTGTGGGCAGGGGAGTTCATGGTGGGCTGGGCCCCTGTGAAGCAGCCCATGAAACATTAGACCTCAGTATCCACCCTGCTAGGTCAGTCACTGCCTTTATTTGGCCTTATTCCCTGGGTTACTGATCCTTGGATTTGAATTTCCATAGCAGCTAAAGCAGAAAAGAAGATACAATCAAAGGGCCGGGGATTTAGCTCAGTGGCCTAAGCACCTGCCTGGCAAACACAAGGTCATGAGTTCAATCCCTGGTGTTGCAAAAAAAAAAAAAAAAAAAAAAAAAA
>RJWT010054035.1:0-10338 GCA_004365215.1 Cuniculus paca | reverse complement strand
TTATCCCTTGGAGAAAACCATAGCGTTAAAATGTTTGTTCCCTCACAGTATACACCGTTTTCATACCTAAGTTATTAATATAATCTCTACCGCTCCTCTTTTGAGCTTTTCTTTGCTAACTCTTGCGTATCTATTTTATTATCTATAAAGTAGGGATTAACAAGAACTTGCTCTGGGGAAAACATCTTATGATTAGTCTCGTATTTGGAGATGTGGTTTGTTGTTATTTTGCTTTTTCGTTTGAGTTGTTTCTTTCCCTGCTATTTCGTGAACTAGGCCTGAGGACATGGAGAGAGGTTGTTGGGATGTGCAGAATCAGCTGGAAGTGCTCGGCGTCACAGGGTGTGCCAAAGATGCGCGCTCCCGTAACGTTTGGCCAAGCACCCAGCCCCCGAGCAGCTCGCACATTTAGGAGGAAACTTCTTTTGCTTTTCCACATTTTGCACATATACTCCAGAGGAAGCTGCATGTTGAATGTTGGAGCTGACTTGGAAACGAAACCCTCATTTTGTTCACAAGGAAAGGATTGTTTTTAGCCTGGGTCACTGCTGCAGAGAGAGAGTTTTTTTTCCCCTCTCTCTGTAATGTTTGATACTTGAGGGAAAACAGCTGGGCCAGAGCATACTTGAATTGCTGCAGAATGGAATGGGATGCTGGGGAATATGGACTGAACTATATGGCTGAAAGGTCAGCTTTTTCCCTTGTTCCCCTTGGAGGAATGCGGGGCTGTCCTCACATTCGCCTTGGGAGCCCTCCGAGTGAGGGAAAGGAAGGCTGTGATGTGGCAGGCAGTGCTAACAAATAGGGCAGGAGAAGCCTTTTTGTATCTTTTTGCCTTTCTTGCCTGCTGGTTTTGATTTTCAGGAGAGGACTGGAAAAAGTCAACAGAATTTTGGTTTGGAGAAGTAGTTGATGACCACGTTCAGTATCCAGACAGAGGAGAGGTTGGCCCAAACCACAGCAGTGTAACTGGAATGACAGGGCCAGCTCAGAGCAAGAGTCTTGCGGAGTTGTCTTAAAAGATTCAGGGACATAGTGTAATGTGACAAATGCCCACATGCCAGTCAAGGGCAAAGATGTGCTTTTTGTGCCTCATACTTCATTCTGCTCTGAATTGGACCTTAAGATGATAGGGGGAGCTTTATGAACCTGTTGGTCAAATATATTGGTGGGCCGAGTTCACTGACCCTGCTGCTGAGCGAGGTTCAAACTGGCACAGAGGCCAGCGGCATCCAGCTGCAAGGGTAGGACTTGGAGCAGTTGCCGGATTAACTTTTCCTCTTTTTCTTTGCCAGTCAAGAGAACAATCGGATGATGAGACTGAGGAATCGGTGAAGTTTAAGAGGCTACACAAGCTGGTGAATTCCACTCGCAGAGTCCGAAAGAAACTAATTAGGGTGGAAGAAATGAAAAAGCCCAGCACCGAAGGTAAAAAAAAAACCCAAAAAACACAACCAACTCCACCCTGGTTATTCCAAAAGAAATCAGTCGGGGTCTGTTTTTCAGTAGAAAATGAACATGATTTCAAGTGGAAAATGTATTGAGTTTTGGCAGCAGCTGACGAAATTGCATCTGTACAATAGCACTGGGAAACTCACTGTGTCACGAAACGAAGAACCCTGGAGTTAAGCGTTTGGGTGCTTGGTGACTTACATGTGATAAAGATGCACAATGGCTAGTATGTGGCTGTGAAATCTCAAAGTGTGCTATAGCTTAAACTATGAGTCTGTAGTATTTTATATAAACTTGATAACTTCTTAGCATAAGACTGTAACTCTGAAAAGGACTGTAGTCCTTGCTCAGTGAATTTAGTATGAATTCGATATGCAGGATATCCATCTTGAACAAACATCTCACGGTCGAGGCACTTAATATCCCTTCAAATCCTGGAGGGATGCTTTGTTTTCTCATAAATAAATCTCAAGTCTCAATTCAAATGGAACTTTAAGGACCTTCAGTTCTAAGGGACTCTTTAGTAGCTATATTGCTGGCTACAGAGATGAAACAATAATGTCCAAAGAGGCATCAGCTGGGATTCATTGGAATGAATAGCTAACCTTGGAATTATAATTAAGACCTTTTGAATCCCAACTTTATTTTTTTCCCTGTTTAGTAATATGTATTTGAATCATTGTGTAGAATTTTCCCAAAAAGAGCAACAAAAAGAATAACATTTTTTTGTTTGGAAGATGATAATAGGCAAATGAGAAAAAAATACTGGAAAGACTTAAAAAATATTATTTGTTAAAATATCACATCTTCATTGTGAGAAATTTCACAATTTTAACTTATAAGTTTTAAAATTATTTTTATAGAGACCCTTTTATTCTTTATAAATCAAGGCAAGCTGAAGAGAACTGAGTTTTCCCTCATTTGCCAAGATAAGGGTTTGGGTTATTACTGACACTTTCTAACTGTGTAATTATTGACTGGTTTACATCTTCTAGAATAATATTGAAGGCGAGGAAATGACAGGAACATTGAGGGTTAGAAGGAAAAAAGGGGAGGCTGGTGAGGTTAGCTGAGCTTTATGGCTTATTTCATAAACTTGGAGTTGTCTTCATTCCAGGGTTGCGTTTGGATGCCTTTTCGCATGGTAATTTGGCTTGTATTTGAGCGCAGTGATTTTACATGTGGATTACTACCTACTTGTCACCCGTGCTATCCATACTGCGGAATGCACACTGTTTTTCTCCTCCCCTGTCAGTCAGGTCATAACTGAAATCATGCAGAGAGTGCCAGTCGTAGCTGTTGGGAGAACCACATGCAACTGCCAACATTCATCCTTGAGTGCACATTTGAAAACAAACTTCACGCACACTTGCCAAAATCAAATCTCAGCTATAGCAAGTAGATGGGTGGGCTTTGTCTATAAACGAGATAAAATGGGCGAAGTACTGGGCCCGCTGCCCAGGAGGCCCTTCACATGTGATAGTCAAGTGTGTCAGGGCAGCCTTTGCACAAGAGCAGCGCTGTAGACATACAGAAATGCCCTCATGTGCATATTTATGCCAGAATAAATTGAGCCCAATATCCCTGGGAGGCATCTTTGGGGGGAAAAAAAAAAGGAAAAATATAACAAAAGAGATAATTTAAAAGTAAAAACAATCACTAGATTTTGTGTATAAATTAGGCATCATGCATGGAAAATGGACTTGGTTGAGTTCAAGTTACAGACCACATTCCAGGTTCTGATAAGTTGGGAACTGGGCTACCACTGGCCAGCTTGTCCCCAGGTGTGTGTGTAGCTCAGGGTGTCTGTTTTATGCTGTGTAACCCTCTCCAACCCCTGCACGAAGGAACTTTTCAAAGTTCTTTATCATCCAAAGACCTAGTGAGTGGGAAAGGCTGCCTCAGCTGCCAGGATTCATAGTCCCAGCAAGTCCTCTGCCCCAGTGCCCTTGGATTCACAGAGATTTGATTCTGGGACTGACTTCCTGCAAGGCAGGAAGTGCCCAACTAAGTTGCCTGAATAATAATTACCATTTATTGAGCGTATTCTATTTGCCAGACACTTTCCTAGACACTTTAGGTTTTATGTTCTGTTTTAATATGCCATCCTCAGAATACCTACCAATGGCAGGCACTTCCTCCAACCTCATTCACAAATAAGGAAACAGACACAAAGAGACAAAATAATTTACTTGATGTTGCTCAGTCAGCCGGCAAAAGACCCAGAATCCTGTCCAGGCAGCTTGACTGCTCCAGGACATCCTGTGTCTCCACTATCCACAGGACAGTGATTGTTCTTCACCCATCCTCACCCTTCTCACCTGAGTTTCAAGTCTGTAACTGGCACGGTGAATGTGGCCGTGTCAGCTCTCTGCACCCGTCTATTTCTGTGCCTTGTCCCTAGAATTTAAACTTCTCTCTGGAGTGCACCAGCTCATCTAACCCGTTAAGAACCACCAGCTTTTACACAGGCTTTTTCACGAAATGTCACCCTCACAGTAGCCACGTTGGGGATGTTATGTAAAGATAAGTAGGCACAATCACAGATGAAACCCAGAGGCAGAAGTAATTGCCCAAGGTCATGGAGCTGGTGAGTGGCCCAGCCAGGGCTGGAATCCAGAGTGCAAAGCTGTGTTTTTGGCATTAAGTCATCCCATTTCCTCTGGTCAGAGTTACCTTGCCTGCAGTGTTCTGGGCCCAGCTGCATATGATAAAATATAAGTACTGCATGCTAACCAACTGCGCCACTGGAGCACTTGCATGTGATAAAATAAAGGCCTTCCTGTGAAACTGATTTCAGCAAATCGTGGCTGTTCTGACAGTGGGATAGTTATGTCTTTGAGGCCAAGGAAGATGGGGAAAGCAATACCCTGAGTCCCAGGAGTCTAGGACAAGGCTGGAAGTTCCAGCAGCTGGTCAGAAACCTACAGAAAAGCCAATACTGTGCATAGCCTCATTCAGCATGGGCTTCGCACAGGCTGGCACAGTCTCTTCAGGCATATTTGACACCTTTCCCTCCAGACTCCCTATGAGGCACTGTTTTTCCAGAACTAGAAAACAGAGTCACATATGTTGTGGATATGTGTGCCCCAGCTGATACCAGACTCGGATATAATGCAACACAGAGGTATTGGAATCTCTGATGACAACCCCACAGTCTCTGATGTCCGGACCGTTGCTGAGTGATGGGTCCTCAGAGCATCCAGCATGGCTCTACCAGACCTCAGGAGAGTGGACCACTCAGGGTCTTCACGTGTGCCCAGGGACACGTAGCTTGGCGTGGGCCGTGGTCATGCTTGGCTGCTTTGATCCAGAAATTTGCTGTCAAGCTGCACCTCAGGCCTTGACCCATTCACTTTTTCCTGGAAGTGGAGTACATTTCCCTAGGACACTCTGGGAGAGGATGCTAGGTTTACTTGTAATAGCACTAGGACTTTTCCTCTCCATACCATATTAGGTATTACAAGGCGAGAGAAAGAAGCTTCCATGATACTTACATGCTCTGGCCGCCAAATTCTCTCTGACCTTGGACCCTGCTTTTAAATTCTCCTAAAAGATCCCTGCACAAGTCTTGAATATACTCAAGGATAGACAGTTTGGAATCTCCTCCACTTTCCTCCCTTTCCTACCACTGTTTGCTGGACCTGAATATAAAGTTGATCTTGGGTTGGATTAATAGCAGCAGTTTCTTTTTTTAATGTATACTTTTAACTGCACTTCCCATTAAATGGAAGAGGGAGTTAGTTTTCAAATTTTAAAGGACCGCTATTATTCGGATCACCTTGTCCCCTCTGAATTGAGCATCTCTCGCCCTTTCACTCTGACATTTACCCACGCACTGGCACCCCTGCTGCATTTGGTATGTTTAATGCTGTCTTTCTGTTCCAAGGAACTTTGTATTTTTTTCCTCTTCACCATTCAGCTGGTAGAAAGCTGCAAAGCTCCAAAGTTTCCTTATAATTAAAGGGACGCAGCCAGTTGGGATCACTACACCCACAGCTTGACCTACTTCTTTTCTCACATCTGTTCACATAACACAGGCAGAAAAGAACTCAGTATTCCTGCCAGCAAGTCCAGGCTTTTCCACTGGGCTCTGGAGGGCTTGGCGGCTACCTGGTTCCAGTGAGGACTTTAAGAGCTGGAATCCTTGAGACGAAGTAGAGCGCTCCGTGGAGCTGCCTGCGTGTCAGAGCCCTTAAATGCCCTTGCCGCTTCAGGCAGGGCCTGAGTTGGTGGGAATATCTCGTTGGGGTTACCCAGTTCCCTCACTTTTTGTGTTTGGCTGATGGACTGGAGACCATTCGTCAGACAGAGTTACAAGATATTAACCCTTTATGGTGTTTCCCTGCTCAAACTCTCTTAATGGCATCTGTACTAATAAAAAAATCACTGTCAGCCACATGGCATCCCTCACACTCCAACTATAAAAAGCCACCAGAGCCAACATAAAGGAGGGCATTTCAGAAGGGGGAAGACCGATTCTGAGCCTCTGTAGATTGTACGTAGGAACTGGAGCTAAGGCATGCTGTACTAATGACCGGCTTCCACTTTGCAAATGCCGTTTTAAATAGGTCTGTAAAGGTGCTTGGTTTACAATGTATTTATAGGAGGAGAAGCAAGCACATCACAGCCTCTTCATATTATTTGCATGAAACATACATTTGCACAGTTTGATTATTTTCTTTGTTAGGTATATTTAAGTGGGAGTCATGTTTATGAGGAGGTCTGTGATATGCACAGAGAGGGCACTGTTGTTTCTGTGTGACTTGTTTGATCTTTTTCAGGGCAGAGAAAGTAAAGAAAGTTCTGTTGGAGAATGCAAAAGTTCATTCACTGGAGAACTCTTTTGGTTCCCTCCAGGTGGGGAAGAGCTTGTGTTTGAGAATCCCCCGGTCTTGGATGAAAGGGCTGCCCTTTATTCTGGAGTGCATAAGAAGCCATTTATCATCGATGGCTCCCCTGAGAAACCTCCTGAAGATGACACTGACTCACTCACTACATCCCCATCGTCCACCAGCCTGGATACCTGGGGAGCTGGCCGGAAGTTGGTCAAAACCTTCAGCAAAGGAGAGAGTAGGGGTCTGATTAAGCCCCCTAAGAAGATGGGGACGTTTTTCTCCTATCCAGAAGAAGAGAAAGCCCAGAAAGTGTCCCGTTCGCTTACAGAGGGAGAGATGAAGAAGAGCCTTGGGTCCCTGAGCCACGGGGTAAGTACGGATGGTGTTTTCTTCTATGACAACCATCGCCGTAGGCACCACTTCCTGGTGTCCCTGGAGGAGGTTCAGAGTGTCCGCAAGCAAATCCGCTTGAAGAAAACGGATACTAATTATTCCTGTTCCAGAGCTTTTCTTTGCCAGCGTCCCTCCAGGAAAGGAGTGAACGGTACCACATGCGACCTGCCACTACCCCGGCAGAAGGCCAAAGGGGGAGGCGGCTGCAGCTTCCCCAGCAGGAGGGCGCGCGGGCGCGCCTCCGTCAGCGAGTTCAATGTCACCTACGTGGTGGAGCGGAGTCTCTACAGCCACCTGAACCTGACCCAGCTAGTGCGTCCTGCCTCAGACAGGACCCTGAGCAAGGCCGAGAAGCAGGACCTGAGGCGGTGCTTGCTGGAGGAGGATGAGGAGGCAAAGAGGAAGTGGGCTGCCACAGTGGACCGCTGTACTAAAAGGGTTCTCTTGAGAATCCACCAGAAGTCTGTGAGTCACCAAGACGGTCGTGAGGACGGCCTTGTCATTTCTGTGATGTGCAGTCAAGCATCATGGCCTTTCTTCTGCGGAGCCTGCTTTCCTCCCCTCTCTTTGCCGTATCCTTTTAGGGTCCATTCCACCATCACCTTCAGTTTCTAACCTTCCTGTCACTTACTAGCGGCTTTCTCCTTCTTTTCTAGTTTTTCTCTTGCCAGTGGAAGCCGTCCGATTTTTTAATTAAAGCTAAACATTGAAGCTGATCCAGAGAGGGGCTTTCAGTGTACGGGGATGGGGGTTTGGCCGCCTCTAGGAGTGGCTGTCTTGATCACGCGCCATCACATCACTTGACCTCAAAGGAGCTGATTCAAAGCAGAAGGACATTTTCACTCTTAAAAGAAATACTTGCTCTTTCAGTTAATTAAAACAATAGGAAGGAGCTCACAAAAAATTTAGTCACCACAGTCCCAGATTGGTAATTAGAAAACATAACCAAGTACCCTTCTTTTATTAATAGGGGCAAATGGAAAGTTCTTAACCGTAACAGGGAAAAAGTGAATTAGAGCACTTTTGCTTTACTTATGTCTATTCAACGTTCTTAGCTTTTTAAACAGAGGGATTGACATTTGGTAACGTCCTCTCCCACCACCCTGATTTTTCTGTAAATTGCAAGAAAGTCCTTACTAGTAAAAAATAAAGTGTTCTCCAGTTTTATTACTGAAAGATCAGAGAGATTAGGCAAAAAAAAAAAATTTTTTTTTTTTTCAGAGTGTAACATATTTTGAACTGCAGAATACATTTAGCCTTTTTCCCTGTGGAATTCCCACCTAACTTTTAGCTTGCACAATAGCCCAGTGAAGTGGTGCAGATGAGGAGGAGCTGGCACTGCTGTCCTCTGGCACCTAGCTTCTCCCCCCCCCTCCCCGGGGTGCTGCTGGCTGGGGCCCCTTTGAAAGGTTTGAAAGGAGCTTTAGAACAGAATATGCTTCCATAGTGGCTTTTCCCAGGGTTCTTTGCATTCATGAATAGGATGTTCTTCCCCTGATGATTACTGTAATTTAAATTCATTCAGTCAAGTTCTGCTTTTGTGGAAATAAAGACTGATTGGTCAATGCCATCCTTAAAATGACCTTCTCTGTTCCCCAAAGGATCATTGGTCCTTCCTAGCCTTTGAGTTTTCCAAATATTCCCACATGCATTGACTTTCTTCTGAGCTTTTGTTTTCTGTCTTTTCACATTTACGATTCTGCCCACACTTTTAATACTACTCTTATTAATAGAAACTTTCCTTCTGACTCTTTCTACATCGTGACATTTGTTTTTGTTGGTTTTATTTTTGTTTTAAAATGATAGAATTCTGTGACTCATTCAGCCTTTGGTCTACTCCGACACACAGATCTTTTGCAAAGTACCAGTCTCAGTAGAACTTTTTAAAAATCTTCCAAGCTGTTATGTCCAGTTCATCTTCCTTTGACCCTTTTGGCATGAATTTAATAGAACAGAACTACTTGTTAAGTGACAACTCACCACTGTGAGTTTAAATCATGTAACACTGAGAAGTTGCCCACTTCAAGAAGATTGGGTTGCTCGTGAGCCCTCGCACTATTTATTGCTGGGTTAGTACTGTAACTTCATCAGGGCTGTCTCAAGAAGTTGTATCGCTAAGATTTGTGTTAACTGACATTGCGGCCCAGTGATAAATTCTTTGCTGACGTTGGGATGAACATCTGAGCCAGTGTGTTTCTAAGCACCTTCCGCTCCCCCAAAGATGGTGCTTTGTAATCTCTGTCACAAGCATCAGTCAAATTGGGTGTTTTAAAGATGCTACAAGCTTGAGGCAGCACTGGATGGTTTTAATATTTGCTAAAATGTGTGTTCAGTGCTAAATTAGAAATTTGTACATAGCTTATCTTGTAAGTACAATTGTATAATCAAGAAAATAAAATTTAATTTTCTGAATATCTGGCAAATGTAAGAGAAAGTAAGTGTTTTATTGAAAGAAAGAGCTGCTTTTTAGGTTTTTGTTTTGATTTTGTGTGTTCTTTGGTGCTAGAGATGGAACCCAGAACCTTCTGCATGCTCAGTAAGCACTCTACCACTGAGCTACACTCACCCCTAGAGCTTTGTTTTTGTGAAGGGTTAGTCTTAATTCTTTTCTTCTTTTATTTAAAAAGTTCTTTTCCATTCTCCTTGTTATATATTTCCTTTATTTTATCCTAAAGTATGCAGTTTCCTTTAACCTTCAACCTTGATCCTTTTGTCTTTCAAAAATGCCATATTTGCTTGATGAAACTTCAGGGAAATGATAACGCTTTGAATTCACTGGAAATGATCACGTGTCTTGCTTTTTATTAGCCATTCAATTTTTGTTTGGGAGAACAGACATGCATGATGTCTTGCAATTTCGTCCATTTTTAAATTCAGCCCTCCCAAAACATGTTTTCCACCGCATGACCATCCCATTGACTAGCTCTCCTCATCCCAAGCATCTATCTAAAATGTTTTTATAATTATCTATACAAGAGATGTATGAATTTTAAAGAGGTTTTTCATGTATGCTTCATTTGTATAGGTCACCACAGTCAAAGATTGGTTTATTTTTCTTTTACTGAATATTTTTTACAGTTTTTCTTCTCAAGGAGTGTTTTGAGAGCTACTTTTGATCTTATGAGAAGAAGATGGATAATCATTCAGGCAATCTTTATTGTTATATTCTTTGTCAATTCTCATGAATAAAAAAGAATCAGTTCTAAATTTCTTAGCATATTCCTGGGAGAGATGTTAGTTGATAGTGAAAAAAACCAACCCGCTCTTCATTTTAAGGTTTTTATTTTAGGCATAAATGCATACAATGGACTTATGAAAATTTAAATGAACGTCTAATTCATTGCAGTCATAATTTCCACATAAATTCTTTGTTGGTTGTTTCTTATGCATAGAAATAATGTACCAGGCTCCACTGCCACAATAGATGTCGTTTAAAGCAGGGACATGAAAAATCATAAAGCAATCAGGCATCTGTGTGCCATGCTGTGTCTAAGAAGCCTTGAGTCACAGGAAAGGAGCTAGAATAAAGTCACTGCCTCTGCAAAAATGAAACTTGTTCTGTATGATCAGTTAGAAAAGGAAAGTTAACGTGAAGTTTTACTTTGAGATATGGTCATAATATTGCACCTTGGCTGGATGACAGGGTGTTTTTACA
>RJWT010054034.1:0-10329 GCA_004365215.1 Cuniculus paca | reverse complement strand
TTTTTTTTTTTAAGAAAAAACTTCAGACATAGGAACTGTTTATTTGGTAGAGTCTGCTATCCCCACCTGAAATCAAATGGGTGTACCAGACGTATCCCCAGCCCCTTGAAGCTGCACCACACTGAAAACTGCCAACATCTATGGGTTCTGTTAAGTAACAAATAAACAATTTGTGTAGAATGAACCTTAAGCTTTAAGATCCTGCTTCACAGATCAATATGAAAAAGATGCTTGCTGAAAATATAATTTAGACATTATGCCCTGAAAATTGTTCTGTTAGTGATTTAGGAGTTAGGTTATCACAAGTCATTCCAGGAAAGATCTAGGTCAGTATAATCCTATCTAAGGATGGTTAAAGAAAAATGATTTTTTTTGGTGTTCTGATTCAAAAATGAAATGATAAATTATGCCAGTATTTTTTTACAACGTGATTGCTTAGTTACCATATATTGAAGCACAAGAAGTTAAAATCTGTAAGACAAAAATACAAACTATAAATCAAAAGTTAATACCAAGAACTTACTGGAAAAATTGGTCAAAAATATGAAAGAATACTTTCATGGAAGAAGAAGAATCATAAATGACCAATAAATATATGAGTAAATGATTAACCTTAGGCATGATTAAAACAACGAGCTGACAGTTTTGCCTCCATTATATTAGTAAAAAGATGACGTAATACTCCTTGTTAGGGTTTGGAAGAAAGGAAGTCTTGCTGGTGACATTTTAGAGAATACATGGGCAATGCCATGAAAATTTAAAATCTACACATGCTACAATCCAGTGATCCCATGTGATTGTTGTACAGAAATACTTGTTTGAATGCATAAGAATTTTACTGGGATAGGGGAAAGGAGAAATGGAAGAAAGGAAAAGATTATATGTATGTAGGTATACACATATGACTGTATGTATGTATATGTGTGCAAGATAGATGACTATACTATTAATCTGTTAGTTCATCAGAAAGAACAGTTTGTGCTGTCATTGTTTGATTGTTTGATCATTTTTCTGCCTAGATCTTGTAACCTGAACAACTACTTCTAAGAAAACAATACGCAATGTATTAACTAGTGTTGATTTCTTACTGTTGTTTTTTGAAATTCTGTATTATTTCTATCCTTTTTTTCTGTTTTACTTTTTAAAATAAAAGAAGAATTTGTGTACCAGTATATTTATTTGAATTACAGTTTATAGTAATGAAAAATTGAGGACAAGTATTCATGATTACTCAAATTGTCACAGTTTATATTCTGAGCTGCTATATAGTCATTATAATTAGTGAGTAATATCTGAGTATATCAGCACAGAAGAGGCTCAACAGACGACTGAGTGAAAATCATAGATAACTATGTGCATAGAGCATGGTAACCTCAATTAATAGAGAAATAATATATCTGTTATCATGGCAGTAAGAGTATTTCAACTTGGTGGAAAAAATGCTAGGGTGAAAAAATCACAGAGAAATTTGTTAAAATAATGATATTTAAATATAAAGCAGGGAAGATAGTGTTAGCTTTGAAACATTAATACATCTACTTCAATAATAAGAGTTTTATAAACATATTGTTGAGTTTTTTTGATATATTTCAAAATACTAATGTTACTATATTTTTCTTTTTATTACAAAAACCACTTTTGGAAGTGTACTTTTGTTTAGTCCACAGTTACAGAAGTAAGTTGTCTATTACTCTCAGAATTGAAACCGTTAATATTACTTTGCAACACAGAAAAAATTTCAGCATAAGAGACAACCAGTCTATTTAAATAGAGCTGGTTAATTAAGTTATAAAATTGTAAGGGAATAGGATGAACTAAGCAAACATATGTAGTTAGAGCTTTCTGTTCTGCTTTTTTATCAAATGGTTCTGGCACCTGGGTTTTTTCAACTGTCCGTCTGTTGAATATGGTTTTCAAGTAGAAGTTAGAAAGAGTAGTGCTCTCTGGACAATTAAGTTCTTCATTTGTACAGTAATGATATGTCAACACATATTTTCCAAAATAGCAGTCCTACTACCCTCACTGTCTTGGAAAGAGTTACTGGATACCCAGAGAGTGTAGTGTCACTAGCCTCGAGCCTTTTCTGATGTGAGGCAAGAGGGCTTATGAAAGAAGATAGCCCAGAAAGCTGGAGCCCTTCTCTGCTGTGTCGACATGTCTAGAGCTCAGAATAAAATTGAGTTTCCTGCTTTAGCCATAGCTGTGTCTTAAAATAACCTGAAGAAATTATAGTTCTGATTACATAGAAAGTGAAGGACTTAGAACATTCTCCTAATAAAGCCATGAGAATGACACAAAGCTTAGTCATCGGCAGTCCTTCTCTAACAGGCATTTTAGAGAGGAAAAATAGAGCTTTGAAATTGGATAATTTGATTTGAAATCTTGCCTAATTATTTTAAGAATGCAGAAAACCTTTCTTTTTGGCCAAAAAAATAATGATCTGGAATCCAATTATGAAAGAACAGGCTTTAAAATGTTTGCTATCTCCAGTAATGGAGAAAAATCGTGTCTTTAAAATTACATTCTGCTGAAAATCTCATTCTTGGATGTCTTGCTTTTTGCATTTTGAATGGACAAATTTAATGCAATTTCTTTTTGGAAACATGGCATTGGAAAAGTTAGATGGGATGTTTAATTCTTTGTTGGATCCTATCTACCAGAGTACAGATTTTAAGAACAAAAACACTTCTTGTTTCATTTCAGTTCCCCAGGGAAGTTATCTGATTTAACCAAATGCCTTGGGATTTGTGACAACATGGGGCATTTATAAGAATGTGTGCCCAGTTACCCATCTATATGATTAGTACACCATGAATAAAATAACCAAAGTGGATATAGCCTCTAATAATCCCAGTTTAAAAGGATTATTACTCTCCATTACTTTTACTGTTAGTATGCTACCCAACTGACATTTATCACTGTTCTGTCTTACATTTACTTGTATGCTTTTGCTTTTACATGGTATTTTGAACTCGTTTAATTTATGTTCGAATTGTCATATAAATACAGTAATACGACATCATGATTTCCAGTTTTTAGAAAGTAAAGCAAGTTAAAGGGAACATATATTAAGATACTTATATTTTATTTGTAGAAGTCAACTAAAAACTTTTGATTAATATTTCAAAATGTCTCCAGTTATTTTTACTCTGAAGCTAGCTGGACATTTACATTACTTTACATGAGATTTGGATTTGACTAAGCCCTACCACAGTGCCTTGAACAGGAGGTTGAATGAACATTTGTTGAAAGGAAAATCAGTTATTGAAATATTGTGTCTTCTGTTACCATTCTCGAGAAATGGTGGTGAGACAACTTAGTAGAAGTGACTAACAACTACATACATACAGAAGACAGGATGTAAGTCTCCAAGGTAATCAAGACCATCAGGAGGATGTTAGACCAAAATTAACACCGTGAGAAATGTGTTATGCATATATTACAGCCCACGTGTAGAAATCTGTTCATTTATAGAGAAATTGCCTCTCTGTGAATGGCTAGGTTGGCTCCGCCAAGTACAAAAAAAAAAGAAGAAAAGAAAAGAAAAGAAACACCACTTGGGCCATTCAGAATAACAGTCACATACTCTGATTTTATTTTATGTTACTTTATCTTGCCATTCTAGGGATCAAACCCATAACCTTTCACATGTTAGGCTGGTGCTTACCACTGAGCTACATCCCCAGCCCTCCAAAAGATTTGAAAAGAAAAGATACTTGATTAAAAATATATATCTGGCTGGGCGTGGTGGTACACTCCTATAATCCCAGCACTCGGTAGGCTGAGGCACGAGGCTCAATGCGAGTTCGAGACCAGCCTGGGCTACAAAGTGAGCTCAAGGCCAGCCTGAACAGCATAGCAAGACCCTGTCTCAAAAAGACAAGGACCGGGGATTTACCTCAGTGGCGTAAGTACCTGCCTGGCAAGCACAAGGTCGTGAGTTCAATCCCCAGTACCAAAAACAAACAAACAAAAAAAAAAGGATATATATATATATATATAGCTGTAGATATAATAATGGAAGTTTTCACAGGGTTTGGATAAGAATGTGAAGGACTCCAAGAATGAAGCTCCAGGCTGAGAAATTCTGAGAACCAGAATCTTCTAATAGTGTAATAGGACACCTCCAGCAGTCTGACCACATTTTCATTTCTCCTCTTGAGACTGAGAATTGATCATCAATTCCAGGTTAGATTTCTTCCCAAGCCTATGACTGGACATGGATAGCATTTTAGCTTCTACTCAGATGCATCAGAAAACTCATCTGCGGATACTGAAAGGAGATACATGTTATAAAAGGACTCAAACCAATCAATTAAGCCACAAATAAACCATGTCTTTCTTATTTCTAGATTTATCTTTTTTTTTTTCTTAAACTTGCTAGATGAGGCAATTTAAATGGGGCCAAGGATATAGCTTCAGAAGGAACAACATGTATTAATTGCTGCTGGCTTTCAATGTATGATATTTTATTTGGCTCCTCCAAGCATCCTCTTTGTAGGTGGTAACATAATTTAGTAAGTGAAGAAGCTGAGCTCGAAGATGCTATACTGCTTCATTAAAAAGCATTTATGGATGGCTATCGTACTGATGCCAAAGTGAATGATGTAGTGTCTTGCTTCCAGAAGTACCCCCATTTAAAGCAACAGAAAAACACAAAATAGATTTAATACAAAAGTTGTCACAACTAGAATAAGGAAGACTGAAAGCATCTGGGAAGGTTCTCAAAGGAGATAAATGAAGGGAAGCCCAGCATGTTTGAGTGTGGTTGGAGGACACAGTCAATAATGTTGTTGTGCCAGGAGACGAAGCTGTAAACCAGGCAGGAAAGAGATGATTCAGAATCCTTATTTCCATGGAGAGATGGTGGCTATGACCCTTAGGAGGATTTTAAACAGGAATACTGCAGGATCAGAAACATCCATTGGAAATGTAACTTTGGCTGCAGTGTAAAGTATGGAAGACTTCCTAAAATAGGTTGTGCAATTGGCACACATTGTTAACTGGGAACTACTAGTGCCCAGCAGAAATAGTTAGAGCGTAATGAGAGGGAACTTGAAGGACTAGAAATAGAAAACTGAAGAATTAATGCAAAAGGTAGTAGAAAAATCCAGAGTAACTCTGAGATTTTTAGCATTAAAAACTGGATAAATTTGAACCATTATTCATTCATCCAACTAGTGTTTTTGAATGTCTTATATATACTGGGCATTGCCTAGGTCTCTAGATGGATGAGGGGAAATAAATCAACCTTATGTGCCTTCCCTCATAGGACTTGAACTCCAATGTATTAGTCCCAATCCCCCACCATGCGTGGCATGTGTGTGTGTATGTGTGTGTGCATAAACAAATAATAAATGAATATAAATATCTGAACAACATAGTTGGTTAGTGATAAGTGCTGTTATATAGGGAAATAGTAGGGGAAAGGAGGGTGGATCATGAGTGGAGAGAGAGTTACCTCATTACACAGAGTGGCTACAGTAGGTATTTTTTTGTGAAAACAAATTTTTCAGCAAAAGCTTGAAGGAAGATGACTGAGATGGGGAATTGCAGAAGAAACAGATTCAGAGATTACTCAGTGCTTTCAAGGTTCTATTCTTTTTCTTCCCATTGTTTGTCTTTTTACCTATCTGGACTGACAGAAATGAGGGTATGCTTGGTGGAGAATACTCACCAGTTTTCACAAAGTGAGAGATAGAGAAAGAATGAGAACAGAAAAACCTTAGGCCGTGAAAGAATGGAGAGGAGAAGTCCTTTACTATGTGACAGTTAGCTAGGTGGGTATGCTCAACCTAAGTTATGCAGAAATTCTGCCTTGTTTAATTATGTAGGGAATGAGGAAGATAATTCCTGTATTGCTGTATATCTTTTGAGGACTGAAAGTTAATAATTTTGTATACTTACAGAAAACTATAACTACAATCTCAAACATGTATCACAGTGAGTTTAAACTCAGAATTACTACTCAGTTGTGAACTTTAGATGTGGACTCCTCTTTTCTCCTTTTGGAGACTGAAATTGCTTGATTTATCAGAGCTGTAGTAGATGTTCTTCCGCTGCTGTTGTTAGTAGTGTGTCCAAGCAGAGGGAAGCATGTAGTTTGTACAAAGGTTTTATTCAAGATAGTGATATACTGTATTATGTGTTGAGGCTTCTGTGTATTTAAAACTAAAGCAAATAGCATAAACTTTAAAATTATATTAACACAATTTATAAAGTTAGAATTTGGGAGAAGAGAAAAATTAAAAGGAAATGGATATATATTTCCTCTTGTTTGCTCTGATAGAGATCAAGAGAGCGAATTGGAGTGAGTGGATATGAATTATTGCACTGCATAATAGAATATTGCCTTTCCAATGGCTGGATAGAAGTACATATGAAGAGTTTGTGTGTGACAATTTGGGTAGGTGACTGCAGTAGAACTTTAGACATATATATTATATATATATATATGAAATAAAGATAGTATACATGTGAATAAGGAAATTTGCTCTCTAAATGTAATGATTTTAAAATATGACTTAGGAAATCTTAGGTGACTAATAAAAGTGTTTTAAGAATTAATGATAGTAACACATTTAATTGTTTTAGTAAGTCATTCATCAGAGTAGAAAAATTCCTATAAATCATCTGGATAAGTAAAGCCTCATAGATTTGCATGCTGTAGTGTGCTCCCTCAATTTTATTTTTCTTATAGTAAAATGAAATTAAATATTGGATAAAGTTAATTTCAGAACATATGTGTTGACAACTGAAAAAAAAAGTATAGTTGACCATAAACCAGATGTAACGCTAGAACAAATAATATTAGTGACTTTTAAAAAATTGTAACTAATGATATATCTTATGGTGATACATATTTTTACTTGACTAAAATAACAAAGTTTTGTTTCTTTGATCCCATTCCACTTGAAATTTCTTCTCATCACTTTGATGACCGTACAAGATCAACCTTTAAAATTACCGAGTTTGAGTATTCTGAAAATAAATCTAACTCTATTAAACTGTACTCCTCTGATTTGCCTGCAGGGCTTAGTAAAGTAGTAATTCATAGAGACATTAACTACTGTTCCTTCTGATTGATTCTGCCCATTTCATATTGCTGCAAACTGAATTGCCCTGCTTTTTTAAACCATTGTTTCTATATATTCTTCTAATTTTTCATGTATAATAAAGCTGGCATTTAAAATTAAATATGACTCAAACATGGAATGCATTGGCTGCTTGATGAAAATAGGGCCATTCTTTTAAGTACAGAACTGTTGTCTCCTGTAAGCTATGCTGGTCTCTCAGAGCAGAGTTGGATGTACTTTGTCTATTCTCTGGATCTTCAGTCCTTCAGCCTTAGTTCCATCTCACTGTAAGAATTACAACTCCTCCTTTTTCTGTTTCTTTTACTTCCTGCATAAAATTTCTAGCTCACCTGACTTTCAGTCTTCAGTCCCACTTCTATAGAAAACTGTACTCTCTCACCTAAGATATAGTGTCCTGTGATTTCTCATTTTGTCTTTTGCCTGTTAATCATCTCTACTGGATGAAACTCATTGTTATACTTTTTGCAGGCACATCAGTAGTTCTTTTCAGAAGCCCTTAGTTGGCATGGGAGAGTTTCACCATGCAGTTTAAATTGAATCAGTTTATAATAATAGACTATCACATCAACTTCTTGATTATAATATTTTGTTGTAATTGCATAGCAGTATTTTAAAGTTTTTACTATCACCCCTTCTATTTCTCACCCCAACACCAAAAAGGAGCATATTGTAAACACTGCAGAGTGAACTATTACAAATTTAACATGTCACTATATATAAAAATTCTAAACTAGTAAAAGGATAGCATTTGAGGAGCAATGGAAGATTTTGTTGGTGTGTTTGAACTGCAGCTATCTTTATTACTGCTCTGTATTCACATCTAAAGATGCAGACTTGTAGTTGTAATACAATAGATGTAAAAGGTGAGAAATTTCAATTCTTGTCAATGTGTCACCAAACATATTATCAGAGTTAATCTCATAGGGTGTCAAAGAAAATTAAAGTTGCCTTTGGCTCCATATTATGAGAACTGACTGAAATTTCAGACTACCTCAGTAGCTGACTATATTCAGCTGCAGGAAGCCTTCAATTAACTGCACCAGTTCTATTTGTAGTACAAAGGATCTGTAGCTTAGGATAGCCTACATAACTTAAAAGAAAAAGAAAAAAAAAACTCGACTAGATCTTAACAGTTTCATGAAGTACAGGCTGAGAGAAAAGGATACACAAGTTCATCCAGGAGCATGAGGATAGTAACTAATTCAAAGACAGCGGGGTCTTAGGTTGAACCTTAAAAAATGTTCTGTCTAGTCAATATAGAATTCAGTGAAAGTTTCTTTGAAAAAAAGGTGAGCCTGAATATAGAGTAATACTCTCCATTCTAGAGAGTGTAACAGTAAAGGTCAGAAATATGAAATGATTTAGTAGAGCAAAGGATGAACTTTCAGAAGAATGGAAGGGAGACAGGCTCTTTGGATTAAGTGGAAATTCACATGGATTTAATAGTGATAGTTCATTTCTGTATGATTCTTAGTCTGGCCCTGTTTCTTGGATTTAAAATTAAGAAAAAATGATGGAAATTTAACAGAAAAGACTAATAATGACTCTAATAGGAAATGTTTACTCTTTGAAACTGTATCGAATAGTAATTTTTGAGAAAAATTTGTTGGAGAGTAAAAATGGATTTTTTTTGCATTATTTTTGTTATAACTGAGTGATACAAATTTTGCAATCTTTTTTCTTCCTTATGACGTCCCTCAGCTCTTATTATATAGACTGTAGCAATTTTGTTAAAATTACTTACAAACATTTAGAAAATTTGAGGGGTCCAAGTGTTGTGACAAAATTAGATTTGAAAGTCACTGAAAGTCATTGTGGCTCGTGAAGAACTTAATAGATTTGTGATAATTCTGGGGTCAAAATCCTCTTGATTTGTCTTTAAGTTAAAATTCATAACACAAAAGTCATTCTAAGAATTATAGTTTGGATAATAAATCTAATATTTTGCCAAAAATTTAGTACGTATTTTAATAAATAAATTTTAGAAAATGACCAAATTAAGGTTATAATCATCTGATGCCAATTTATGAATTTTCTCTATTAAAATATACATGTGCAATTTGAACAGTGAAACTTTTTCATAGATTATCTTTTGAAATTCTGAATTTAGTAAAATGTTTGTTGTATATCACTGCAAATGCCAATAATAAATAAATTTGGCAAAAGTATTCTTAAGACGACTACATAAAACTTTCTGTATAAAAGTTTCCAAGTTTCCATTAGGTTTTTGTGGCGGGGGGGCAGGTATCAGGAATCAAACTCTGGACCTCATGCTTACCAGGCAGGTACTGTGCCACTGAGCTAAATCTCTGACCCCCCCAATTTTTTTTTTTTCTTTGAGACAGGGTCTCACTATGTGATTATTTTTTTTGAGATAGGGTCTCACTATGTAATTCAGACTGGCCTTGAACTCGCAGCAATCCTTCTGCCTCAGCCTCCTAAATGCTGGAATTACAAGTGTGTGCCATCATGCCAGGCCTCCCATTAGATATTTTTTAAGAAAAATCTTTAAGTCAAGATTAATGTATTTATTATTCAGAATGTAGATTTTAGAGCTGGTAAGTACAAATGATAAGTGCTGATATAGCATGTTAGACTTTGTTCTTTTATAGAAAAGCGAAATAAGAAGTTACTGTAGTAAACCAGTATTTTTAGAAAGTTAATGATTTTCTTGGTTTTCTGATACTGAGTTTTCTGATACTTTATTTTTTTGAACTATCACCTTTAAGCTTAAAGTTTATCTTTCTTTACTTCATTACTTTTCACAAGGTTTTAATAATTTAAAAACTGATTATTGTATGCTAGGAGCTTCAGTAAAATATTATTCTATAAAATCGGTTTTGAAATCCATGAAGTTTTGCCAATTCATAAATATTTTTGCATTCATATTAGTAAATTTTATGGTAGTGATATAGAAAGAAATCAGTGAGAATGGAGTTTAATATGAAAATACGACAACTTGTTATATTTCAGAATATGAAGTATTAGAAGATAATAATTCCATATGTATTGTTCTTTATTTCAACTTTAACAATTTAAAAATGTGTTTTTGGTAGTACCTGTTCGCGATACATAACGAATACCTTATTATGGAGAGTTGTTATCAGTACACGTTGCACAATTTCCTGCCCAGTTTAGGGCATGTATATTTTGGAATCATATTTTACGAAGGAACTCTATAAATAAAAAACCTGAAGAATAATAGTCATTTCAATTAGCAGTGTTTTTCTTA